>PVJC01042337.1:0-14973 GCA_004026665.1 Murina feae
ATATTCATTTTGACAGGCTTTCAGTTTGGGAAACCGGAGTTAAGGAACTATAGTCTTTATGTTCCTCTATTATATTGCAGTTGTCCTAGGAGTAGAAACAATATATTGAAATTCGCAAGTCAGGTGAGTCCTAAGCAGTGTTAGTGTTATCAGTGTGGCAAAGATGTTTTTTATTGCAGTTCTGGGTTCTTTTTGTTTCTATATGTGTCCTTTCTCTCCATCCATCAAAACATGGTAAAAAGAATCTAATAATTATGTTCACAGCTGAGTTTTAGAATTAATGTGACTCAATGTGTATGCACACTACCACTATTGGTAATTATCAAAAGAATAGATGTCTAATGCTTAAGTAAAAATAGATTCATCTGAGGCTTTCCTATTAGGATATGCTATACCTTATTTAACTTGTCAAAGCCAGATCAAAGATTCTTTATTCTTTGATAATATTTGTATCTGCATTTATGGAATTCTTTATAGTTTAAAACACTTTCTAAACTATGTTTTTTATTTGATGATGAAAAGAAATCCATGTGAAATAGACTTGTTATAGAAACAAGGACTCAGTGAAGTAACAAGGCTCGGGAGACACTTGGAAAGAAGTGGTTGCAGCCCAAGGCAGGGCTCCAATCTCAACTACATCATGTAACCCTGAGCAAGATATTTAACTTTGCTGACTCACCTCGTCTCATCTGTAAGATAGAAACAATATGATTATTATGTAGAAGAAATGCATTAAAATGATCAGTGCTCAAGAAACTGGTTATATGAACAAATAGGTGAAACAACTAAGAGGAGGGCTTCCGTTCTCTGAATTAGGCTTTGTTGCTCTTTCCCCTTGGACACACCTTAGATGCTTCTCACCTGATCCATTTCAGGTGTTACAGCTAGCAGAGAACTGGGCAAGAATGCAGTATAGGTTCAAGCTAGGGGCACTGTGAGGGGCAGCAAGCCACTGAGGTTCTAGGTTTACCGAGAACATGCTCAATAATTAATAAGAAAATGAAATACCATGAATGAATGAGTATTACATATACAGGGCTGAGGTAACTCAAACAGTCTTTGCTAATTTCATTAGAAAGTTCATATCTAATTTTGAAGTCAATAATTTATTGATTTTTTTACAGAGAGGAAGGGAGAGAGATGGAGAGCTAGAAACATCCATCAGCTGCCTCCTGCACACCTCCCCCTGGGGATGTGCCCACAACCAAGGTACATGCCCTTGACCAGAATTGAACCTGGGACCTTTCAGTTCACAGGCCAATGCTCTACCCACTGAGCCAAACCAGTCAGGATTGAAGTCAGATTTTTAAAATACATATTTAATCAGTATTTTATGCATATTTTCAATCAACTAGCAAAGTTGACAAAACCACCGGTGGACATCCTCATCACTGTTGACCGCCTAAATCCTACACTGGACTGTTTGCTATGTTTGCTTTATCACCTGCCTGTCCATCCTTCTCACAGCAATTGCAGTAGGCCGAGAATTAGCATTTTCACTGCCACTTCCAGCCTTGATTCCTATAAGCCAACAGCAAGAGACAGTCAAGTGACATCAGGACACTCAGCGGATTACATTGCAGGAAGAAACTTTGATTTGAGAGAACCAAAGTCTTTTATTAGGCATCTCTACCCTCTGCTCTAAAGAAAACCTCTTTCTGAAATGTAGTAACCTGCCACTTGGTTGTAGTATAATTTTGATAGACTCTTAACATGCTCTACAAGGCTGATGTTCAAAGCCAAGTCATTCATTTAGAGGCAAAACTGGCTGGATGCTGATCAAGCACATGCCAGTTCTGCTTTGTCAAATGCTTCTCTCTGCCTGGGTTACTGTCCTCTCAATACAGTAGGATAGTCTCCTGATAGTTGAAGTCTTTCCATTTACCTTCAGGATAGATACGATATTTGCAGTATTGCTCATTCTGACAATATCTAATAAGAATATGCTTTTTGTTGTTTTGTAGATATCATGGATTAAATGTTGGTATTCACGCAAATTTTGTATTTTTATGCTCTAAAGCCTAATACAATGGCATTTGAAGGTGGAATCTTTGGGAGGTACACATTAGGTTTTGGGATTAGAGCCTTTAAGAAGGGAAAGAGAGACTCCCCTCTCTCCATGTGCGCACACCTAGGAAAGGCCATGTGAGTACACAGGGACAGGCAGTTGTCTACAAGACAGGAAGAGGGCTTTCACCAAGAACCGAGTCAGCCAGCTCCTTGATCTTTGGCTTCCCAGTCTCCAGGAGTGTAAGAGATAAAGGTCTGTTATTTGAGCCACCCAGTCATATTTTGTTATAGCAGCTCAAGCAGTCTTAAGACAGTAGGTAGATGTGCTTAAAAACAGAGGTATAGGAAACTATGAACTGTAGGGATTTAAAATTAAAACCACTTTTTCTCCTTAGTTACTGTGTAAAGCTTACAAAAGCCCTTCTATTTTAAAGAAAAATGGTATATAAATTAGTTTGGTAAAACTACTTGAGCATCAAGTAATTCTAAGCAAACAATATTCTGATGACATAAGGGTAAACGAATCACGAACATCTGGACTGAATTATGTCTGAAATACACTGGAGCATAAACATGAAGGGGAAGGGCTAGTGTTTGGAAGGATGCCAAATCCAATTGGGCACTGCCAAGCCCAAGTTAGTTTGAGAAGAGGTGGGGGACTTTAAAACTTTAGGAAAGCAATCCAAGCCTTCTGAGTCCTAGAATTTAAGGTGTTGGAATCTTAAAAATCTGAAGCACAGGGCCAAATGCTGTAAGGCAAGTGTGTACTAACAAAAGTTTCAATGATGAGGGATTGTATTTTTGCTTATGAGAGTTGTATTTACCAAAAGTTTATTTACTAAAAAACAAACAAACAATACAGCCATACTTCAAATTATACTGGCGTGGTAAATTTTCTAATGGCAAGGCAACATGAATTAGAGTTTACTTATAATTAGTTACAGCTGTCCATTCATGCAATTTGCAAATCTTGGTCAGTAGTCTCGCAAAAGTGACTGCAGCAGTGTCACCGTTTCTTCAGGACACTGTATTTAGAATGGTAGTTTGTAGCTATATTTTGATGATCCTTTAAAATGGAGCTCTCAAGATCTTTTTCATAATTGTTAATGGAATATTCTTGCATTGAGCATTTTATATAAGCTTTCTACTTAAATAATTTTCAAGGCTATTGAGGAAAAAAGGCAACTTCTTCTCTGCTCAAACTCTCTAGTGGAGTGAGCAGGCTTGTCCCATGTGACACTTGGTCCAGGAGAACCTTTGCTAGATGGGCTGTGAATAGCTTCACTGGGCACTTAGCAAAGTGTTCACTAAAGCTGTTTCAGCTGACACATGGTAATTAGTATAAACCCACTACAACATAATTTCAAGTATTTATACTATAATTGCACATTTTAATTTCAGTCATTAAACATATTTAGACTGCATTAATTTTAAATTAAGTAATTACTTTAATTGTAGCATGAATATAATCAACCATAATGCACTCGATCTGGTACTCAATTCAGTTTTAGCATATGCTAGAGCTTGCACATAGCTGTGGTCCAATATCCTTTACACCTTATATTTTAATTTTGATAAGCCTCTTTTTAAATTAGAACTCGATAGAGGGTGCCTCCTGAAAGCCCCTTTCTCTTTGTCTTAAGAAAGTTGCCAGGAGATTCTTTATAAACTTGGTCTTCACTATGTGTAATATATCTGAAGGTGGATGGTGCTGGGGGCTCATTCATGGAACTTAAGAACCTTAATTCAGTGTGGAGGAAATAAGAAACATGCGTTACAGATAAATATCTGTAAAACCATATCCTAATCCTGGTCATTGTGCTGGAATTATGTAACTACATGGTCTTAGTAAATACACAGGAAAAGATTTAGGGGTAAAGGGTCTCCAGTTACTAAGAAATTGTAAAAAGTAATCAATAATGTGTGTGTATGAGTATATGTGTAGAAGAGAGAAAGAGGAGGAAAGAAGAGAATAATAAACAAATGGGGCTAAATGCAAAAAAAAAAAAAATCAGTGAATTTGGTTAACAATTATATGGGAATTTGTTGTACTTTGTCTGCAACCCTTAAGTAAGCTTGAAGTTAAGTAAAAATAAAACTAAAGCTTTGGTATAAACCTTCATTAGAGCAATTTGGCAGTGTCCATCTAGATTGGATGTTTCTACCTGAAATTAGAAGCAAAATTTTCACTCTTAGGGATCTCTCCTAGGGGAATAATTGGAAAACTGTTTATTGCATTATTGTTTGTAATAACAAACACTTATAAAACCTCCTAAATAGCCCATAGTAAGGGAAGAAAGTGGTGAGGTCAAAAATAGCAAACTGCATTTAAGATGTAGAAGAAGGCAAAGGAGCTGGCAAAAAAAAAGCAAACAAGCAAAAAACAAACAATGGGACTAAAGAAAAGGTTTTTGTTAAAAGGAAAAAAAATAGTTTATTACATCTTCTACTTTATGGAAAATAGAAAATAATTTAATAAAGTTAAGACTTTCTATGTTCTCCATTTGCAAAGTTATTTTATTTTTTCTACTAAAGGAACCCCAAGAAGCCACTTACTGAGAAATTTAGATTTTTTTTTTTCTGGAATGAAAGTTTCCAAACTTTCTTGGCTTAGGATGCTCATAGTGTCTCAATTACTTTTTCATAGCATCCACAGGCTGAAAAGACTAACCGTTCTCTTTATTAGATAGCTAGACTTAAACAACTTAAACTATTTGAAAAAATAAGGCATGCACATTGAAAAATGTCTATTTTATTCTTAAACAACCTCAATGACCTCCCAATGGGATCTGTGTGTCTATCTGTGGGATCTGCATATCTGGAAATCAGATTGTACACCCATGTTCTTATCTCCTTTCTTGCATTAAATTATGTATGGTACTTAGGTTTTATGAAAACCTCACCTCAGAAAGACACGGTATCCTAAAAAGAAATGTAGTCCAATGTGATGTTGGAACTGTGAACACTTTGAGCTAGTAATTTGTATAGTATCAGACCGGTGTCTAATATAACTCTGAGAGGCCCTGGTGTACCTAGGGAAATAATCTGGAAGCCCCAATTCTAGGAGATTCCATTTCTGTCCTCCACAGAACTTGTGTAGCCCTGTGGAAAATCAGGACATATCCAATATTATTGTTTTAGTTGTTATTTCTAATACTACTATTTGTATTGGACCACAAAAGGACCTGCTAGAGCTTTCAGTAAGTTATCTTTATCCATCTTAGTGGCCCAGCAGAAGGACTTTGTCTTATCTCCAGGAGGGAGCTGTACTGATCCTGGTATGAAATAGAGTGAAAAAACTGACATCTTTGACAATAGAATTCTAGCTATGAATTAAGCTAGTCATTTCACTTCACATAGATTCAGTTTCCCCAAAGCAAAAACACATCTTGCTCTATTTATAATCCTAATATGAGTATCAAATAAGATGTTATGCTTGAATACACTGTGGAACACAGGAAACTCTCCACAGTATAATGTTTTAATACTGCTATCACTGTTGGGGTTGCCAATATGCAGTGTCTTAGTGGGCCAGATCCTTTATTGTAGATCTGTGTTAAGCTAGTACTGATACTTAGTCTCATCTAGCTAATTACTTACTGCCTTCAAGCATCATATAAAATTTGATTTTTAAATTCTGAAAATTCTGAAACCTTTTTTTAAAACACGGGTTTCTGATGAGCTCAAGGTCTGCACAGACAGCAGGTATTCTGTTCCACCCCCCCCCCCATTTATTTTGTCTATGAAATGGTGACATTATTTTTTATTTTCTCATATCGATTTCCATATTCACTTGATTTAAATTCCTTATGCTTTCTGCATTTGGAATTGTCTATTACTAAAATGTTCCTTGCAGATTGCTCAGTTTATGGTGCACAATATTACTTTTTCATTGGTAATTGCACTGTAGATTATTATATGAAAAAAGATCCATTCTTTTCTTGAGGCATAAAATCAAGTTCCTGTCTGTGTTGCGGATGTTAAAACTCCCAAGACACTTAAGGAAGAAGAGTGGGAGTATTAACTCTACAAAAAATCCTCTGGCCAAATACCCATGAAAAGCTTCTCTCATCACAGCACAGGGGACTAAGGTTGTTAAGAATGATCTCTCTGAGAGAACTACTTTATGCAATTACAGTAAAATATTGAGCATTTCTTTGGATATTGTGCACATTCCTTTCCAAGAGGAAATCCCAAAACATTTTATAAAATCTTACAAATTTATATTACCAGAGAACAAAATTAATGATTTAAATAAATTATGAACATTTCAGGAACAATACCTTAGTTGATTCATAAGCTATACTCAACACTAAACTGCTAAAATGAGCGAGTTTTTTCCCCACTAAATCTATGTAATGTTTACTACCACTCTGGAGTCCATTTTCATATAAATCTAATATTTTAAAATAGCTTAGGGAAGTCTCCTAAAAGCAAAACAAATATTTCAGTGCAGTAACTTATTGATAAGTCTCCACAAATCAGACACCTTTCAATTCAAAGTGCTATGTACATGGAGAAGCATATGTTCTAAAAACAATTCATTTAAATATGTTTTAATTTTTTTCATTTATTTATAATATTTTCATTTATCTCCATTATGTTTTGGGTCATTTAATAATCTCCCCATTTCATATGCCAAGATACATTTGCTTTTGCAAATTGTTCTTCTTACAGCTCATTATTTTCATCTCAAAATGCAAATCCTATCAACCTATTGAAGTGTGCAGACACTCTGACCTATTCATTACCTTAGATGACATAGGGTTGACAGAACACAGGAGTCTGGGCTACTGTGCTCAATAGAATTGATGACTGCACTCGTTGCAACTGGGGGCTTTGAATGTACACTGGTTGTTAAGATAAACACAAAACGTTGGTGCCAAGAGAATCGGCTCAATGGAGCTGAGATGGATGTTATTATTTTTACGAAGAAGGCCTCTGGTGATAAAACAGCGTTGACCCTGTTAGTGGGAGCTCCATAAATCTTTCCTGGCTGAAGGTTCCTGGCTGAGCAGGTTGGAGGGTAGACAAAAGAATCAAAAGATCCAGGATGTACTGTACAAGTGAGGATTGCCTATGGGACTCTGCAATAATACAACAATAGCCAAGACTGCAAGGCTCAGCTTTAGTTCCTGCCTGCTTTCAACTGCTTCTAATAACAGTTTTAATTTTAGAGTCTTCTTTTTCTTCTGAATTCAAGAAGACTCTTAGTTATATCAGTGTTATTATCATTCAGGGTCTTTCCCCAATGAAGGCTTGCCCATGTATCTGCACAGTCTTATAATAAATATTTGTTATTTTACTGTTATTTTATGGCTTAATATTTATCAGTTATTTTATATTGAACATGTCCAAGAGCCTTTCCTAAATTCAAAAACTATCATTAAAAACTATGGATTTCACTATTTAACATAGTGGTTACAATTTGAGGACATTAGTGTGTAACTTGTTTGAATCTTTATCATTTTTATTACAAATGAAAGTGGAATAAACTGATTACATATATTTATTTTCCAAACTGACCTATTTGAATAGAAATATTTAGCTTTAATAAACCAATACATAATTGGTCATTTGGACAGTGTCATTTTTCTATTAATATTTTTAAATAACAAAGAGAACTTAGCACAAATTCTATTTCTATTGTTTACATATAGTGTGAAGATCACAATAGAATGTGTTTGATATACATATTGTTGGGCTAAACATATTAAAGATAACCTTTCTTGCTAGCAGTTCTAAACTATACTGGAAATAGTTTGTAGGATTCCAAATTTAATAATCTTAAAATATTTATTAAGTACCTACTACTGTTCAGCACTTTTAGATGCTTTTGGCTTAAATAAAATGTATGATACGATCTTTAATAATTTTGTGAGGTTGTATCAAAGCCCAGCAATTTCCCATGCTTTGTCAAATAGATAATAAAAACTTTTACAGGACCCATGGTAATTTTAGTAATAGGCTATTTAAAATTTGTTGAGTCTGACTGCTTAAAATCCTTTTCGAATGTAACCATGAAGGTAGAGTGTATAACAGAGATGAACTTCCTTTAGTATGTTTCCATTAAAAGCGTAACTCCTCTTCTTTTGCACTAAGGTAAATCAAATCAACTTTACGATTTTTAAGTGTATTTTTTAAAAAAATAATCATATATCTAAGTAAATGGCCTTGTGCACTAAATACACATTAATAATCAAAGAGTCAAAATTGTGTGTGTGTGTCTAAATAATTTGCCCGGGAAACCATAATTCCAAAGAGCATCTTTAATGCCACAGCTGAACAGAATCACTAGGAGTATACTATTTTAAAAACTACATTCTACCTTCTGTTAAAGCTGAAGCTCTGGTTGAATAGCTTTTGAATAATTGGGGGAAATGTGTTCCACATTTCAATAAACTTAGTGGCTTTATGTCTTGCTCTCGGCTTTTGGGCCAGCAATAAATTATGCTGCTTCCTTCCCTTTTTAGAAAGAGTTTCATTCTAAATAGATCTTGGGGAAGATTATATGCACATTGTTAAAGTGAAAACCATTAAAGTCTTAAGTATCAGTCCTTGCTGATTTTTGTAAAGATTTTTAATTGGTTAGGTCATTATTCTCCCAAGCTGATTCCTTGTGTCTGTTCTAATCACATTATAGGTGAAGATATATTTTAGCTGTGAATTTATATTTTAATCAAGAATTTATAAAATATTTTTAAATAGTTGTAAGAGCTCTCAATATAGTTTTCATTACTTTGAAAAGTCATGCCCATTACATGTACTGCTTTTCTCAGAATGTCCTACAGTTGGCAAAATTGTTTGAATGTAAAATATAAGAAGTGATTAAGAAAAATGTTTAAATAAAAGATTAAATTTTCTTATTGGCTTTTATAATGTGTAAGAAGAGAGTGGACTTTTGCATGATTAGGAAGTTTGCAATTTTTAAGTGTACTTTAAAAAAAATCATATGTGTAACTAAATTGCCTAAACAGAACATGCTATGTAAACAGAATCGCTGATCACTTGCTCAGCTACCAGAATTGCTGTGAAAGTGAAATTGTCATCTTTATCTTTACCAATTTAAGTATGTATTCAATTTTACCTAATATATTTACTTATCCCCAAATTGAATTTGCTAGCACAAGGAAATCATAAGATGTTCCAGTCAAAAAACTTATGTGACTACATATATGGCTTTTGACCTGCTTATCTGTATTTATTTCCATGGGTAGACTATTCTCATTTAGTATTATTTACATTTTCTTTTAATTTTTGAAAAATTACAGTTTTCATTGAATATTACTTTGTATTAGTTTCAGGTAGTGGTTAGACAATAATATACTTTATAAAGTGGTCCCCCTAATATTTCCAGTACCCACTTGGCACCATACCTAGCTATTAAAATATTATCCTATACAATAAAAGAGTAATATGCAAATTGACCCTAACAGCAGAACCACTGGGAATGACTGGTCACTATGACACACACTGACCACCAGGGTGCAGATGCTCAATACAGGAGCTGTCCCCTGGTGGTCACTGCTCAGCCACAAGCCAGGCTGCCAGTAGAGAGGTGGTGGTGGGAGCCTCTCCCGTCTCCTCAGCAGCGCTAAGGTTGTCCGACTGCAACTTAGGCCTGCTCCCCACTGGTAAGTGGACATCCCCCGAGGGCTCCTGGGCTGCCAGAGGGATGTCTGACTGCCAGTTTAGGTCTGATCGCTTGGGGAGCGGGCCTAAGCCAGCAGGTGGACATCCCCTGAGGGGTTCCAGACTGTGAGAGGGCACAGGATGGGCTGAGGGACCCCCCCATCTGAGTGCACAAATTTTTGTGCACCGGGCCTCTAGTTGACTATATTTTCTATGCTGTATTTTATATACATATGACTATTTTGTAACTACCAGTCTTTGATTCTATATCCTTTCACCTTTTTCACCCAGTCTCTAACTCCCTGCCCATCTGACATCCATCAATCTGTTCCCTGTATCTATGAGTCTGTTTCTATTTTGTTTATTCATTTATATTGCTCTTTAGATCCCACATATAAGTGAAATAATATGGTATTTGTCTTTTCTTGACTGACATTTCACTTAGCATAATACACTCTAAGTCCACTCATACTGTCAGAAATGGTAAGATTTTATTTTGTATGACTCAGTAATATTCCACTGTATGTATGTATGTACCACTGCGTTTTTATCCACTCATTTATGTATAGGCAATTAGGTTGCTTCCATATCTGGGCTATTATAAATAATGTTGCAATGGACATGGGGGTACATATATTCTTTTGAATTAGTGTTTTGGGTTTCTTTGGATATATACCCATAAATGGAATCACTGGATCATAAGATAGTTCCATTTTTATTTTTTTGAGGAACCTACATACTGTCTTCCATAGTGGCTGCACCAGTCTGCTTTCCCACCAACAGTGCATGAGAGTTCTCTTTTCACCATATCCTTGCCAACACTTGTTGTTTGTTGATTAATTGATGATAGCCATCCTGACAGATGTAAGATGATATCTCACTGTGGTTTTAATTTGCATTTCTCTGATGATTAGTGGCGTTGAGCATTTTTTTAACATGTCTATTGGCCATCTAAATTTTTTCTTTGGGTAAGTGTCTATGCCGAGCCATTGCCCATTTTTATAATTGGACTGTTTGTTTTTCTTGGTGTTGAATTTTATAAGTTCTTTATAAATTTCTCATGTTCACTCCTTATCAAATGTATCATTGGTGAATATGTACTGCCATTCACTGGGTTGTCTTTTAAATTATTCTATTTGGTTTCACATTTATTTTTCCAATTTTAATTATTTTTTACAATTCATATTGAATCTTTTTTTCTTTAAGTTGGAGCATAAAATAGAACATTTTACTTAAAATCTTTGTTAAAAATATTTAACCTACTCAACCATTATTTTAAATACTAGTGGCCTGATGCACAAAATTTGTGCACAGGGGGGTGTCCTTCAGCCCTGTGTGCACCCTCTCCAATCGGGGACTGCTTGCTCCTAACTGCTCACCTGCCTGCCTGCCTGATTGCCCCTAACCACTCTGCATACCGGCCTTCTAGCCCCCAACTTCACTCCCTTGCTAGTCTGATCACCTCCAACTGTCCCCCTGCCAGCCTACTCACCTCCAACTGCCCTCCCTACTAGCCTGCTCACCCCCAACTGCCCCTCACTGCTGCAGTTGTCCCCCCTGACAGCCTGCTTGCCCCCAACGGCCCCCCACCAGCCTGATCACCCACAACTGCTCTCTCCTCTTGGCCTGATTGCTCCTAACTGCCTCGGTCTTGGCCCTGCCACCATGGCTGTGTCCAGAGGACATCTGGAAAGTCTCTGAAAGATATTCTGGTCTAATGAGCATACTACACTTTTATTAGTATAGATGATACATTAGAGGCAGTTTTGGAAAAGCTAATTCCATATCCTTTTATTCTTAACTTTTTTTCATGTACTCAAGGCTAAATGGGATTTGACAGGTTTTTCAGAGAAGATGGAAGGGCTGGAGCAGTCGCATTGTGGTTGTCAAGAAATCAGGGCAGCAAGGAAAGACACTATTGCCAATGGTTCTTTGTTTTTGTCTTATTTGCATATTTATATATATTTGTAAACAGAGGTAGAGAAAACAGTTACTTAAAGCAAAATAATTATTCCCATTTTTTTCCCAGTGAGTAAGAAGTTTTTCATATAATGGGCATATTGTAGTGAAAAGAATAATTCTTTTTTGAGATATAATATAAAGAGGTATTTTTTGGAAATCTAAGTGAACATTACTAATTTTATTTGCCATGACAATAAAATTGCTATTATATTGAAGGATATATTATCATAGGGTTTTTATAAGTTAGCTCTAGTTTCTTTAAATTAATTACAGCACTGTTTTTTAAGCTACCACATTTTGTCAGTCTCTCTATATTTAGCTTTTTTCTTTTTTACAAAACTTAAACTTTTTTTTCTTAGGTATTTGTTTAGGCTCATTCACAAAAAATCAGGAGTCATTGGAATGTTTCATTCTGTCAAATAAAATCTCTATTTGTTCATGTTTACTAGATATTGTCATTTTCTCAAATATTTTATTTCCATTCCTGAGAAAGTGTTTCTTCTTAAACACAGTCATAGGTTTGAACTACACAGAGTCCACACCACTTTCTAGAAATGATATTCTGCCTCCTAAATCCAAATTCTACTCAAACCTCTGGAGGTTTTGTGTTGATATGCTCCTGAAGACTGTTAAGCTTGGATAATAGAGTCTAGACACTGAACTGCACGCTAACAGCATGCCTGCTTGCAAATATTTAATAGCAACACATCTGCACATATGGAGGACGGTTTGTGTTGTCTCCAAATAATTTAGCAAGAGTCCAATGCATGGTACATTGGAAAAAGCATTTGCATTGCAGTCATACAATTCTGAATGTAAAATTCAGAACTGCTGCTGACAAGTATTTCTTAAACCCACAGAAATTGTAAAAATGCTATAAAGTAGAATTGAGCTTTACTAAATAAGACTACCCATAAATGACTCTGTAACTATACCAGTAGCTTTAGCATATTTCAGATTCTTGTACCCCAAACATGTCTATTTATGAATGCTAGGTTGACAAAATAAAATAAAACATTCTTTATTGAGAAGGTAGCTTTGTTTGTCAATAAAAAAAATGACTCCTCATTGATTACAACATAGGAGTAACATGATTCAGGTAATGATCATGTGAAGAGTGTGAAGCCTATAATTTGTCTTCTAAGTTTTCTTCCAAGGGTGCCATTAATCTCCATCAGGCCCCAACTTTTCACATGCCCCCCATTAAAGTAGGAGAAATACCTCTGTTTTGCTTTAAGAAGTGAGTTACAATGTGCATTTGTTAACACTGAGCAGGGTTCCCTGACCACCAAAGCACAAACCACCCTAGAGACACAACTGAACTTGAGAAAATTGATGAAGCCTGTTAAAAACTCATGACCACATATCCAGGTAATTTGGATTTCTTGGTTTTGTTTTTATCTTCTGAGCTTACATTGTTGACAGTCACTCTTGTATCTCATTTTTACTCTTCTTTCTTCTTCCAGTACTTAAGAAGAAAACATTGTTTTTTATCACCATCTTCCTTGTGTCTCTCTGTATGCATATTAATTTATCTTAGATCCATATTTCATTTACTGCTTCGGTCTTCTCAGCCCTTTAGAACTTGTTGTTTACCCCTCTACATATTTCATTGATATATAAATCCAGCTGAACAGAAATCATAAGACCTTTTAAACAGCTTGGTCTTCAATACAGTTTTTAATTTTGTGGTATTTTTTCTTCCTCCAGCTATGAGACAACTTCTGTTTCAGTGTTTTTTATCTGTTTTTACAGATATCACCCTATCATTTTTATAATTTCATTTTCAGGATTTGATACAAAGAAAAAGTGGGAAGTGTCCCTGCTTTTCCTAGTATATGACACTGTTTAAATTTGGCACTAGTTCTGACTTTTCAGTTGGAAAAATTCATCCACAAAAATATCTGAGACTGGAAATATACCATTCTACAGATTTTATAATGATTTTTTCCTTTTTTCATAATATTTTGTTTGTTGATACTTGTTCAATTAATCTAAATTTTTAAATACAGTGGCATGAAAATTTCATATTGTCATCCTATC
Organism: Murina feae; assembly: GCA_004026665.1. NCBI lineage: Eukaryota > Metazoa > Chordata > Mammalia > Chiroptera > Vespertilionidae > Murina > Murina feae. The sequence continues at coordinate 13,648 of PVJC01042337.1, forward strand.
AAGTTTTTCTTAGGTTTGTAGGATTTATAGTGATGTTTTTATTTCCTATATAGGTAATAGGTGACTTTCTTAATATTTGTATTATTGATTTTTAACCTTCTTCTTTGGTAATAGGTGTGCTAAAACTACAAATTACCCACAAATCACAGCTTTATATGAACCCACAATTGCGATATATCTTTTTATTATTATTTAGTTCATTGTGACTTGTTCTTGGATCATCCTGTTACTTATAAGTGTAATATTTAATTTCCAAACACTTGGAAGTTTACCAGTTAGATTTTTATTATTAACTAGGGGCCCGGTGCACAAAAATTTGTGCACTCGGGGGGTGGGGGTCCCTCAGCCTGGCCTGTGCCCTCTTATAGTCTGGGACACCTCGGGGGGAATGTCCACCTGCTGGCATGCCTGGCCAGCCTGGGTGAGAGGCTGAGAGCCATTTTCAGGCTGCCCACAGCCCCTTCAGGGTTCATGCACTGGGGGATGGGAAGGCTGGTGAGTGCAGGCCTGGATGTTTCCCACCGGAGGGCCCACGATTGCACACGCCTGGTGGGCCCACACCGCTGAGGGGACACACCTGGCGCAGAGCTGGGTGGCGAGCCAGGGGTGGACACTGGTGCAGGATCCCTCAGTGGGGCCCTGCTGCTGAGCAAACACACCCAGGGTGGAGCTGGGCAGTGAACTGGCTTCGGATTCTCCGCACTGTGCAACAGACGCTCCTGCACGCCCTGTGGAGGCCCCTGGGGGGTGGATGAAGGTAGCGGCCCCTGGACGGGTGCTCCCGCACGCCCCCGAGGAGGTCCCTGGGGCAGAGCCAGGCAGCAGACCTAGGACAGGCGTTCCTGGATGTCCCGCAGAGGCCCCCGGGGGGCAAAGCCAAGCAGCAGACCCAGGAAGCCTGCTCCTGCACACCCTGCAGAGGCCCCGTGCTCCTGCATGCCCCGGGGAGGCCCCCAGGGGGTGGAGCCAGGCAGTGGACCCGGGACAGGCGCTCCTGGATATCCCTCGGAGGCTCCCGGGGGCGGTGCTAGGCAGCAGACCCAGGACAGCTGCTCCTGGACGCCCCGAGGAGGCCCCAGGCCAGACCCCCCCTCCCACTGAGCTGACACACCTGGCACAGCTATGAGGCCGGCCGTAGAGGCTCCCAGTGCAGAGCCGCCCTGCCAGCCTCCATCTTGGCTGGGTTAATTTGCATACAGCCGCTCTGATTGGCTGGTGGGCGTGGCTGTGAGCAGAGGCTCAGCCAGCCTAGGCAGGCAGTTGCAACAGAAGCCTTTGGTTTGTGGCTGGGTTAATTTGCATACAGCCGCTCTGATTGGCTGGTGG
>PVJC01042338.1:0-14971 GCA_004026665.1 Murina feae
GAGAAGAGAAGAGAAGAGAAGAGAAGAGAAGAGAAGAGAAGAGAAGAGAAGAGAAGAGAAGAGGATTTCTTACCCTTTGTGACAGGTTGGACCTGAAGATCATTATGCTAAGTGAAACAAGCTAGTCAGAGAAAGACAGATAGCACATGATCTCACTTACATGTGGAATCTAATGAACAAAATAAACTGATGAATAAAATAGAACCAGAGGCATGGAAACAAAGAACAGACTGACAGAACCAGAGGGGAGGGCGGTGGGGGGTGGTGGTGGACAGGATGAGATTAACCAAAGAATTTATATGCATATATGCACAGCCCATGGAAACAGGTGGGGAGTGTGGTGAAGGCCTGGGGCGTGGTAACGGCTGGGTGGTGGGAGGCAAATGGGGAGTATGTGGGGACATCTGTCATACTGTCAACAATAAAAAGTAAATGTAAAAAAGAGCAAATAAAAAATATGAAAAAGTAAAAAAAGGCCCCGACCGGTTTGGCTCAGTGGATAGAGCGTCAGCCTGCAGACTCAAGGGTCCCAGGTTCGATTCCGGTCAGGGGCATGTACCTTGGTTGCGGGCACATCCCCAGTGGGAGTGTGCAGAAAGCAGCTGATCGATGTTTTTCTCTCTCATCGATGTTTCTAACTTTCTATCCCTCTCCCTTCCTCTCTGTAAAAAATCAATAAAATATATTTTAAAAAAGAGTAAAAAAAAAAAATTCATCTTGGCAGTAAGGGAAACAAATTGAGAAACAGAACATTCTGTATAATAACTCTCCAGTGCTCTGCTAAGTATAAAACCATGTAATTAATGTTTTTGTTTAATAACATAAATTCCAATTTTCTAGAGCACCGTGTTTTTTTGAAAGGCTTTTTTTAAAAGCATCTAAAATTACCTCAGTTGTTTTGCTTCATCCTTACTGTTGAGTCCTTCATTTCCCCCCTTTTATTTTGGAGTACGCTAAGACAAAGGCTTTAACTCAAGGCCCGTGAGTTCATTAAAGATGATAGGTTGGCATTTTCTTACTCAAATTTGCTATTGTCCTGAAGCTATTTTATTGTATCTTTCCGGGCTGTCAGTTTCACTTAAACCTTGTTAATTTAGTTATAAAGCGAGACTTCTTTTCTTGCCTGAAAGTGACTTCTAACATTGGAGCAAGTTGCTTTTTAAACCTAAAATTGTAAAAGTTGTCTGTTTATACCTCAGACTAGAGAGCCACTGGCTGAAAAGCTGGTAATAAAATGCCACATCCTTTTGAGATATTTCAAATAGAAAACATTTTTTTTTCTGGTGCCTTAAGTAAACTGAAGTATTTTATCCTGTGCTCTTTACTAAACAAATATTTACCTCATGTAACAGCATATGTGTTTCATAAATGTTACCTTAATAAAAATTCAGCAACAGAATCTATCAAATTCATCACATTATTTTTGTCTTTGTTTTTCTCTTAATTTTATGCTGTCAGTTTAAAAATGAAACAGTCATCTCAACATATATAGAGTTAAGTCAGTTTTACTTGGTAAAATGAATGTTTCAGAGAAAATGTTAAGGAGGGAGACCAGTATGAGGTATGACTTTGTGAAAAACTTGATAATGAGAATACGACACTGACATGACTCTGCACCAGGAGCTGCTTTGTGCGTTAGGAATACACTAGCAAATCAAACAGGTATGTTCCTTGTTTTTGCAAAGCTCACACTGTAACGGAGGAGTCACTAAAACAAAGACATCATTTCAGACAGTAACTAGTAACACAAGGGAAGTGATAGAAGGATAAAGTGCTGTATGTGGCTACTTTGGGTGAGATGATCAAGAAAGGTCACTCTTTCCAGTTGGCACCTGAGCTAAAGCCTCAATGAGGAGAAAGTCCCAATCTTGTCAAGTCTTGGGAGGAAAAGAGGATGGCGGCAGGGCATGTGCGAGTCTGAGAGATCAGGAAGTACAAAGGCACTGGGGTGAATGCCCCTGCACAGAAACAGCAAAAAGCTCAGGATGGTGGGAGAATAGTGACTAACACAGAGGTCTATAACGAGGCAGGGAGAGGGGCAAGTGATTACAAAACATAGGACTTTGTAGGCCATAAAAATTTTACATTTTATTCCAAGTGTAAGGAGAGTCATTAGATGTGAACTGATTAAAACTGCAACAAGATGGCTCTTGCAGCTGTGTGGAGAACAGATTTTAGGGGGGCAAACTAGAAGAAGGTTCAAGTTAGAAGACTATACAGGAACCCTATTGAAAGATGATGGTGGTTTGGATTAGGGTAGGAGCAGTGACGATGCAGAGAAGTGGATGGATTTGAGATATGGCCAAATGGTGCTATAGATAGATCTTGCTGACAAATTTGAAAGGGGACGGAGGGGAGGGGAAGGAGGGGAGCAGAGGGGAGAGATCAGGTTGACTCCCAGGTTTTAGGCTTTTTCGCTGGCCGGTTAGTGGTGCTGTTCACTGACAGGAAGAGAAGCCTGGAGGAGCAGGTTTCAGAGTGGAAACTAAGGGTTACTTTGGGACCTGTTAATTACGAGATGCCTTTAGCCTTCCAAGTGGATGTCTGGTGGTTGATTCCATACTGAAGTCTGTAATTTAAAAAGCAGATCAAGGCCCTGACTAGTTTGGCTCAGAGAATAGAGCATCGGCCTATGGACTCAAGGGTCCCGGGTTCGATTCCAGTCAGAGGCATGTGCCTTGGTTGCAGGCAAATGCCCAGTGGGGAGTGTGCAGGAGGCAGCTGGTTGATGTTCCTCTCTCATCGATGTTTCTAGCTCTCTGTCTCTCTCCCTTCCTCTCTGTAAAGAATCAATGAAATATATTTAAAAAAAAAAAAAAAACAGATCAAGGCTGGAGGTAGGGATTTGGAACATGTTGGTATGCAGGATAATATGTTTTTAGAGTAGTACTAAATGAAATAATGACACTGACACTAAATATCATTTCAGGGAGCCTGTGTAGAATAGAATTTAACTATAATCCCAAGGCCTCAGTGAAAACTGATGTTATGCACCTCCATTTTCATAAACTATAATCAAAATATCATATAACTTGTCGATTATACTTCAATAAAAAGTAAATAAAATTTGTATGCATATGTATATGTATAACTGAAAACCCTGAAGGACTTGAAGACTCCTGATCTAAAAGTGATTTAATCATACAATCAAAATGGGATTCTTAAAATTCTAATTCAACAATGGAAGTTGGAGAATATTTTCTGAGCTTCTGAATGTACTTTATTTATATGAGTCTCTAACTCAACACTCAAAAATTTTATAAGGTCCTACCGGCATGGCTCAGTAGTTGAGCACCAATAAATGGGCTCAGGGCACATGCCCAGGTTGCTCAATTATGAGCAAATAAAAAATAATAACATAGAAGGCTTTGAGAGCAATGTCCTCTCTGTCCTTCACCTTCTCAGCAGTAGGTGGTGATTTATTAAATGAACACCGGCCACAACAGGCAGCAGAATGGAAAAACAGGTTATACCTTAGGGAGCGTGAACACCAGGTTTCAAATTTCAAAGAATTGAACTGGTATATTCAGTGGGAAAAGGCATGTATTGAAATATTTTAAAAGTAAATGAGTAAGAAATATCATGTAGGTTAGATTATTTGGTAATAAGCACTTAATCATTTTAATTGCTTAACTTGGCTGTTGTTTTTGCATGTTCATGTATTCTCCGTGGTCCATTTCTCCTACACTGCCTCCCTCTTTCCTCACTTAGCCTCACCCTCCAGCTCACAGACTGCCTTAGTGGTGGTGGCTGCCATAACAGCACAACAGACTGGGGAGTTTAAACAACAGAAATGTCTTTTCTCATAGTTCTGGGGACTGAAAGTCCAAGGTCAAGGTGTTGGTGGGTTTGGTTTCTCCTGAGGCCTCACACCGTGGCCTGCAGATGACCATCCTCTTGCTGCCTCTTCACATGGTCATCTTCTGTGTACACACACCCCTTTCTCTTCTTTTTTTTTTTTTAAGATATATTTTATTGATTTTTTACAGAGAGGAAGAGAGAGGGATAGAGAGTTAGAAACATCGATGAATGAGAGCATTGATCAGTTGCCTCCTGCACACACCCCCTACTAGGGATGTGCCTGCAACCAAGGTACATGCCCTTGGCCAGAATCGAATCTGGGACCCTTTAGTCCACAAGCTGATGCTCTATTCACTGAGCCAACCTGGTTAGGGCCCCTTTCTCTTCTTATAAAGGGCACCAATCATATTAGATTTGGTCCCCATACCAATGGCTCATTTTAATTTAATCACCTTTTTAAAGAAGTTATTTCCAAATATGATTACATTCTGAGTTCCTGGGTTTGGGACATCATGTAAATTCTGACACATAATTCAGCCCATAACATAGACCATTAGCATGGATAATTTGTTTTTCCTAATCTTGAAAATAACATCATCTTCACATAATACTTACTTCTCCACTCTAAGAGCCCCTGGCTCAAGTCTGATTTGCACATCTATTAACGAGTGCTCTTCGTTTTCTCACCACAATCACTGCATCAGCTCTTTGCAATCGGACTTGAAGCAACACCATATCGCCAAAAAGCTCTTTCTGAAGCTGTAGGTAAAGTCGTTTGGCCAATTCAAGGAGCAACTCTCCGTTCTGCTTTCCCTAGTCTGGCAAACAGCCCCCGACACCCTTCCGCTGCCTCCTTTCAGAAATGCACTGCTTCCTGTGGACCATGACTTACATCCTAAGGGGTTCCATCCTGGTCCCTCCTTCCATCTTGGCGCCTGTCTCCAGTTTCCTTAAGAACGCTCTTCCTTTGGACTCTTGGACCATCACCTCCTTCCTGCCTGAGAACTGGGTCTCTCACATTCAGTTCCAGGTTCTTTGCAGTTTTTCAGCTCAAACTGATCACATGCAAAATCACATTCCTCTTTCTCTCAAATTAGAGCCCTTTCCTGCGCTCTCTTTGCTTCAGTGCAGGACACAAGCTCCACGCCTGGAATTACCTCTGGTCATTGATTAATGCACGCCTGGAATTACCTCTGGTCATTGATTAATGCACGCCTGGAATTACCTCTGGTCATTGATTAATGTACTCTACCGTGTTCACAGAGCCCTCCTGGGCGGCACATGCTGAGCTAAGCAATAGCGGTCCCAGGTGAATGAGAAAGGCACAGTCTCAGCATCATATGGCTGTTGGTCCAGGTGAACTCTCCCTTTCATGCCCCATAGCCTGTCACTAAATCACTAAATCCCATGAATCCTTCTCTCTCTCTTCTCTTTCTCTCTCTCTCTTCCCCCAAAGCCAAAATCTTCTTTCTCAATACATTGATTTTATCCCACTTGGATTGATGTGATAACTTCCAAACTGAAACTGATTCTATGCCTGCAATCTCCCACTTTCTGGGTCCTGCCCTCCCCTCCCCCCCGGCCCCCGAATATCACTGCATATCCTGAATATCCCAGCCTTTAACTACCTGTGCTATCATTGTCACTCCCCGCAGACTTTTTTCAGTGAGTACACTGGCCCTCTGAACAATAAAATCTAAACTCCAGAGCTGGGAAGGCTGGGAGAAAACTACAGATTTGAATTCCTGCTTTGTCACTTCAATGCTTGGTGACCCCAATCAAGTTATTCACACTTTTTGAACCTGTTTCTCAATGAAAATATCAGAATTAAAAATGGTAACTTGCTCATGGGCTTGTGACGAAGACCACTGACACACTGTTATTTCTGCCACTGCCATCGCCCAATCTACGAGCTAACGCTCGTGAAGCACTTCGGACGCCTGGCACTATCATTATTGCTTACTATTCAGTGGCTCCTTTAATCCCCACTCTTCCTAATAGCTGTGCAGCCTTGGGAAAGTTTCTTAACCACTCACTCCATGGCTCTATTTTTGTCTTTTTTCCAATTTCCAAATTAGGTGTTGTGAGGAGGGAATGTAACAATACAGGCAAATTGCAGCACCAGCACAGAGGAAGTTCTCAGCAGCAGTACTGCGACCCTCACTCTGCAGCACACACTGCAGCTCCTGGATGGAGACTGTAAAACTAAGTCTATTTCTACAGATCCAGCTCCTATTTCTTAACCTAAATGGATAACCTTCCAGAGAGAAGGAGGTCTGTCTTATGTTTCCTCTGTTTTCCTAACAGTTTATAAAAACCAGAACAAACAGCTGCTCTGCGAACACAAATGAATGAATAACCAGGTAACACTCTTACCTTCAAGACCCTGTACTTGAAGTTGTGACCCAGATGATTTCTGAGCCTGGTCTTCCTTCTGTGGTTTATACCATCCTTAGCCTTTCCCCACCCCCATTTCACCTTTCATAGCATAGTGAAGTTACTGTCTTCCAGCTCTGTAATTATAGCAATAGAGACTGTCTAAATGTATCTAATGCCATAAGTATTCCTCTTTTCACCCCCACAAAAAAATTAGCATTTTAGAGGAAAAACAAATCTATAGGGGGAGTGGGGACTGAATTTTATACCAAGAAAATCTTGAAAAGATTTAAATTCTACTTGAATTTAATACATAATCGGAGATTATAAGTGGGTTAATGAGTCCAAAAGCAAAGCTAATTAAGATTCTGTTTCTTTTGCAGAAAATAAAATTGACCCAGCATAATTAAATCTTTTATTAATATAACTAAATGTGAATATTTGCACATTGTACAGACAATGTCCAGTGTAATTTAAAATAGCAAAAAGTAATTGTTGCAACAAAGGAAATAAAAAAATACGTCAAAAACTTTCCACAGATTATTTGCTCACTGCTTTTATGTGAGAAATGATTAGAATATTATAATATGAGGTATGTTCCTATTAATAGACTCGTCATACTAAAGTGGTACCAAGGTCAAAATGTATTCATTGCTTTTGAGCTGCATAGAAAATGTAATAAAAGAATAATTTTCAACGTGGTGATTTTACGAGGGGAGATGGAGGAGGATATAGGAGATTGGACTTGGGATTGTTGGTGAACACACAATACAGTATACAGATATAGAATTTTTTAAAATGAGAATGTTTTCATATATTTTTTTCTCTTTTTAAAAATTTTTATTGTTGTAAGTATTACATAGGTCCTCCTTTCCCCCCATTAACCTCTTCCAGCCTGCTCCTGTCCCCCCACCCCCACTTCAGGCCCTCACCATCCCATTATCTGTGTCCACAGGTTATGCATGTATGCATACATGTTCATTTGTTGATCTCTTCCCACCCACACTCCCCTCAGGTTCAAGTCTGCTCAGGCTTCTCTGTCTCTGGATATAATCACCTTTGAATAAACACAGGCCGTTCTTGCTCTTGGTAACAGTTTTTCCTCAGATTAATGCAAAGAGCACTGATGTTCCTCTTTCAGCATCTTTGGAGGAAACATGCCCTTATGATATGTTACATAATCCTTCAGCTTTGTTTGATATGTTAAATGTTCGTCAGCCATATTTAAAATTAGATTCTGCACATGAGCCTCTATGTGGACAGCTAGGATGTAAAACAGACAACAGCAGAGCTTCTGAGCTTCCTTGTGGGTGCATGCTGAGCTCCACCCAATCCCTCCCCCACCCAACTCCTTCCCATGCCCAGGCAGGAAGACTTGCTCTGGAACCCTGGGTACCCATGAGACCCTGCTTGCATACCTCTGGACTAGATGGACCAACATGTAGATCATTCCAACCCGTCAATTCTATTTTTCTAGCCATTCTGGTTGTTGAACACAACCTTCAAAGATAGTGGAATCTGCGGGGGGATTGTAAGTTACGCAGTTCCTCTCAACCCTTTGCTGTCATCCTGTGCTTCAGCTCACAGGACCCTCTGCTGGTGCATGTTTACTTGGCAGTCAGCTGACTTCCCCTGAAAGTTTTCTATAATTACTGATCGGAAGCTACCGCTCCTCCTTCACGTGCTTGTGCAGATGGCTTCAGACCCTCCAAAGTAAACCTTTACATCAATTCTTGTTTTTTAAAAAATGTCATTTCATTAAACTGGGTCCTTGTTTCAGTATATTCAGGTCACCTGATACCATTATTCAGTCACCTAATGTATTCATTTACCCTCCGACTACTGTCATTTACAAACGGATGGAGGTAAGCTGTGTAGGGCAGAGCATCCCATCCCCTGCCTAGTAAAGCACCCTCTCCAGCAGCAGACCCAAGCTGCTCCTTTTTCCCCCAGTGATTGGGTTGGTTGGGAGCCACTCCTTGAGGTCTTAATACAAGTGTTCCTACCAGTGCGTCAGGACCAAGGACAGAGACCATCTGAACTCCAGTTGGTTTTAATCCAAACTCTATGCTTGACAGTTCAATCCATTAGGAATTCACGGACTCTATCCTCTTCTAAATTACTTTTATCTGAGCTGGAAACAAAATTTTCTTGACTGACTTTCTGAAAAAACTTTACTTACATCTATATATTCAAAATTTTTTCTTGTCCAACCCTTTTTTTAAAAAGAGACAATGATGTTAATACTTGCAGTGTGTGTGCCTTCTTCTTTTCCTATGGTCACATAGCCATCCACCTATTTGACACTGGGTTGGCATTAAGCTCTTGAATCTGTACTACTGACCTCAACTTATTTTTTAAAGTATCACCAATGTCTAAGCAAATTGAGAAGCTCTTTTAATACTTTGCACAAAAGTGTGATTCATCCATAACAGGACAAGTGGAACTTTAGATGCCCTCAATATCATACCAGTGGTGTGTTATCATTTCTAGACCAATGGACAGATAAAATGGGGGGAAATGAATAGGAGCTGAGTGTGGGAAAGCTTCTGCAGATGGTAATTCTAATATTAATTACAGTTAGTTAATCAGGATTATTTGTTAGCATTTCCTCATCAATCCAAATCAAGGGACCCACATCTTTAGGAATAATAGTGGCAATCGTAGTAATAAGCAGTGGGATCAATTTCTTTTTAATACTTAATGATCCTCCCAGTATTATTCACACTATCATACTTAATGCTGTCAATGAGTCTATGCAGGAGGTTATTCAAAGAGTCTGGGCAAAAGGAAGTACTATTATGTGAGCTTCACTGTTAAATGCTAGTGTGCTCCATAAAGGCAAGACTTTCAGAGCTGGATTCTGAGCATCTAGACAGTACCTGGAACTGAGTGGGGTTCAATAAATATCTAAGTGAATAAGTAGGTAAGTAAGTACATAAATACAGAGCAGCTCATCTTGTTTAATGCCTACAATAGCCCCATGAATTAGCTGTCATTCTCTACCTCAGGGATAAGGAAAATGAAGCTCAGACAGTTAAGTCTAAGATCACAGTCAGTATAAGAACTGCAACCCAAGCCCATGCATTTCAACTGCCAGGTGAGGAACACACCTCACCTGTCTCAGCCATGCCAGCAAGAGAGCTGAGTTTGCCTTTATGTCAGTCACCCGCCAGCTATAGCCACTAGGAAAAGCTCAGAAACTTTCAGAGTCACAGTATTCTCATTCAAAATAAATGCTGCTGGCCGTGCTTATCTTGAAAGGCTGTTTTAATACTCAAAAGAAACACTGTAGTTAAACAGGAGAAATTATCATCATCATTTCTCAAATCTTTCCTAGAACAAAATGAGTAAATACCTAAATGTGGGAAGGCTGATATTTCTACTGTAACATTGATGTTGTTGAAAGGAAAAATTTTAAATTGCATTATCAGGTAGCAATAATACAAGAAATAAATAATAACGCTGGCTTTCAATAATTAGGTGCACAAGAACATTATACTCAGGATGGCATGAACAGAGAGTTGTATTTGCTACCCTGCAGATTAGTTGCCTATGAATATTAGAGAAATCCTTGTGCTATACTTCCAACTGTCCTAGTCACCATACTCAGGGACTGTTTGGATAATTTTATTGGTATTGACAACCGCTCTCCTCAGGAAGCTTTGTCCCTCAACTAAATGTTGTCTTATTACGTGTCTAGCAAGAAGCTGAGGGATAGAGCAATTTCAGAGTGAAAGGGCTGGAGGCCGAGAATCTCTGCTCATTATCTGAGTCTCAGCATGAATGCCACCTCCTCATGGAAGCCTTCCTTGGCAGTCCCATCCCTTTAACAACGCTATGTCACTCCCCACCTCAGAATCTAGTTCTCCCCAAGTCATTCATCACAACTGTGATGACAGAGTTATTTTTGTGTGGTTATTCGGTGTGAGTCTCACCAAACGATAAGGTCCTTAAAGGTAAACACAAGTCTATTGGTTTGCTTCTACTTTCCCAGGGCTAACCTCCAGGCTTGGGAACATAGTGGGCTCCTGATATATATTTAATAAAGCTACAGAGGAGAGAAAACTATACTGTGTATCTCAGGTGCCTCTTGTGTAGAGGCTGCTCAGCTAATGGGAGCAAAGGAAAAGCCAAGCTCCCATTGGGGTCGGGGCACACTTGACTGTAACAGGCAACTGCCAATCTGAAATGTTTTCTTACACAAAGGTTTATTCCTCACAGATGGTGTATGTCCTCTGTATGTTGGGGTTTCTACTTCATGCATTCAGGGGTAGTCTGACTATGGCTCACCGTTGGCTGTGCAGCAGGGGTGATGACAGGGAGAGCTTGCAACAGCCCTTACAGGCTTCTGTCTCAGGGCACACAGCACCCTTCCTTACATTTTATTGGCCATACTGGCCGGTGAACTACACCTAAGTTCAAAGGGATAAGGAAAGAATGCCTCCTGCCTGCAATATTAATAAATGACATATGGGGAACATTAACAGTATCTCATCTACCCCCAAAACAATTGTGGAACATATCCCAATAATATCCGCTGTTTTTCTTGAGTTGCTCCACAGGGGCACTGTTTTCTTATTTTATGAAACAATGTAAAGTTTGTGATATATGTAAAGATACAGCTCAAGTGTCAAGTTGTGGTGCTCCATTATAACCACAACCACAACCAAAGCCACCACCCACTTGTAGCCCTCAAATAAGATGAGAAGATAATGTGCACAGAACACCAGCTCCCCTGGCCTGGTGTCCCCTCTGCCTTCTTTCTGTAAGAGCATGCCAATGTACCTTCAGGGAACCACAGGTTCTGCATTGTACACAGCCTTGCCAGTGTGACTGTAACAGAAGCCTGTCTTCCCATGACCAAGGGATCACCACACTACCCAAAGTAGGCCTCTGAGGCTCTTGGACACTTGAAAGCCTCCAAGGAGTAGAATGGAAAAATGGTTGGAGTCATATACCCCGGGAGTGGCACTATAATGCATTCATTAGTTTACTCAATACTTAATGAATGACCATCAGATGCCAGAAAGCCTCCTGGTACTTCCTGCCTTCATGGGATTTGCAGAAAATACAGTGGAAGTAGGGGAGCTGTTTTCCATAGGATAGTCAGTAGTGCCTCAGAAGAGGGTGATTCTGCACATGAATGAAGTAGGCAGTCAGCCATGTGGCTATCAGAGTACAGTGTTGCAGGCCAAGCAAAGGTTGCAAGTACCAAGACCCCAAGATAGAGAAGACTTAGTCTGTGCAAGGAATAGCAAGGAGGCTAATGTGCTAAGCAAGGGGAGGATGCCACACAGTGAGTTTAAAGATGTAGCCAGTATCCAGATAATGTTGAGTCTTGTAGGTCAAAATCTTAAAAAAATCAATTGAATTTTATTTTCAATGTAATGAAAGTCATTGGCGAGTACATGTCTTGATTTCATTTTTAAAATAGTTAATCTGGTCACTGTGTGTAGAATACAAGTGGGATGGGCACAGCGTGAAGCTGAGAGAGGAGAAAAGGTCATTGGGATAATAAGTCCAGTGAAGACAGGAGGGCTTCTTGGTCTGTGGGCGCCGTGTGGGAAGTGAGAGGTGGTCAGAGTTAGGGTATAGGTCAAAGAGCTTGCTGATAAACTGGATGTGGGGTGTGAGAAAAAGGCGGCAAAGATGGCTACAAGAATTTTGGCTAGAGTGATAGTATGGGAAGGGGTACATTTATAAAAAAATAAAGATTGTCAAAATTCAGAGGAATAATTAAGTTTTATTTTGTAAGTATTACTCTTGAGATGCCTATTATACCTCCAGGTGGAGATGTCACAGGCAGTTGGATATGAGAGTCTAGATTTCAGAAGAGAGACAGGGGCTGGGATGTGTATTTGAGAGGCTGATGAGAGTGGCTGCTCATTCTTAATTCATAAATCCCCAGGGCTGCTTGATTCAGCTTCTTTCTGAATCCACTTCGTTATATTTCCACTAAATCTACAAGTTACATCAAAATTTTCAAATAAATTCTACATCTTGTGTCCCCAAATAAGTTTCTGTTGCTTGCAACCAAAGACTCTGGTACGTATTATTATTATCTCCACTCTACAAGTATGGCGTTCAGAACGGTTAATCAAAAACTTGACTAAAATCACAAAGATAACAGAAGCAGAGCTGGACTTAGAGCCAGGTGTGGTTACTAGTATAAGATGCCACCCCTCTACAGTCAGGCCACAGCACACGGGTGCTCCTGGCATGGTCTCATTAGCAAGAAAAATCCTGGAGCTCTGTTGCTGTTCAAAGTGATCTCACGGTGGTGAGGAGAGGAGGCAGGAGAGAGGCACAGCTTCAAACGGAAAAGGGCAGCTCTCTGGGAGACCTGGCAATTGCCAGCCTGAATTTCAGGAGGCTTCTCAAAGCAGCAGGGAATTTTTTTTGTGGTTCACTGTGATTTTATACCAGTCCCTATTACAATGTGCAGAAACTCAGCTCACGGGTGAGTTCTCCCCACAGAAGAGCAGTTGGGTTGACAAGGAGAGGGAAAGGTTATCCCATGGCCAGATATGGAAATTAGGTTCCTACTGAAATTCTCAGGATGCTGGTGTTTGGAGACTCGGATCAGCTTTATCTCTGAAGCAGGAAATAAGGGGCCGTGGATTCCTTAGGTTGTTAGCTAATTACCCGGAAGAAGGAGAGAGGTGCTTCCTTGCTCATTCAAGGGCTTCCCCAAGCCCAGCACAGTGTCTGGCACTCAGCAGAACTTTGAATTTATTTTAAACAAAAATATGAAAAATATTGGAACCTCTTATAAAAATCAAAGGCTTTAAAAATGCTTAGTACCATAAAGTCAGTGAAATATTCAATGGTATCACAGGAGTTTTACAGTAGGCTCTCGAGGAAGGAGAAATAGATGGTAAAGTGCTCCTGCTCGAAGTGCTTGATGGTCCTCATGTCAAACTGCCTGGGTCCCCATCCCCGCTCAGGCACCAGCCAGCATGCCAGCCCCCAGGGTGCAGATGGAGATCCCAGAGAGGTTGGTAAGAGGCCAGAGCAAGAGGGAGGGACCTTTGGGTCTTGGGTAGGAAAGCACCTCCCCATGGGGCCAGGGCACAGGGCTGCAGTAAAGCTGGGGGCTGCTCCCCCAACAGACAGAGCCAGAGACAGAGCTAGGCCTCTGCCAAGCCAGGAAAGCAGCTCCAATTTCGAGATGTGAGAAACTAGGGACTAACACTTAGCATTTGGGACAAGTAACAAAGGTTTGTAATTATGCTAATGACTGTTCCTAGAGCTTGTTTATTGTGTGAAAAGCCTGGTTCTACGCATTTTTACACATTAAATCATTTCGGTGTTACAACAACTCTACGGGAGTATAGAGAGTATTAGTACTCCCATTTTTCAGATAGGAATTCGAGGCACACAGTGGATAAATATCTTGCCAACATTCACAGAGCTAGGAGAAAGAGGCACGATGGAAACAGACCTTCTGGTTGTAGAGCTAGCGGCTTAACCCCTACATGAAAGCCCTGACTTCAGCTTTGACACTCACTGGTCTTGTTGCTTAGTTTTATTTGCCTGAATCTATTAGGAAAATCCTTCCTTTTCCAGTTCTGAAACTGCTCATGGGTATTTATCAAGACAAACCTATTTCACAGTCAATGGACAGTAGTTATTTATCTAATATGTCCTAGGAGCACAGACCTGGTGAGCTAGACCCCGTGGCTCTCAGAGTCTCAGGAGAAGAGGCCATAGTGACAATGACCAACACAGTGGGTCCTTCTGGAGCATGGCTTGGGGGTTGGGAAGATGCCGCTCCCTACTGGCCTTGAACAAACTGTTTAACTTGTCTCTCATGACAACAGAACCCTGCCAGGTTTTATTCTGAGGATTACGTGAGCTAATGTGTGTAAAGCATTCAGCATAGCGTCTAACATGTAGTGTTTATAAATGCCATGTCACTGTTGTATTCCTTGAACAAAGTTCCCAGGGTATCATAGAAGTTAACCAGAGAACAGAGGACAACACAGTCTTTTTAAAAATATTTTTTTATTGATTTCAGAGAAGAAGGGAGAGGGAGAGAGAGAGTCCATCCACTTCCCATTGATAGGAACATCAATGATGAGATAGAATCATCCATCGGCTGCCTCCTGCACACCACCACCTCCCACCTCCCACCACGGGGGACCAAGCCTGCAACCTGGGCATGTGCCCTGACTAGGAATGGCACCGTGACCTCCTGGTTCATAGGTCTGTGCTCAACCACTGAGCCACACTGACCGGGCACAGCACAGTTTTGATGCCCTGTGACCCAGTGTCATTTGCTTAGACAAGTTCTGACCCAGCTTCTTCACCAGGCCCCGTGTTAGGTGCTGGAGGACAATGACCATGGCAGTCACTGCTGGTTTCATGGAGCTTTCAGACTCCCATGGAAGACAGATATGGCACAAAAACATTACAAGTATTAAAGTGCTACAGAGGATGAGGATGAGGCGTCACAGGACCAGCCGTGACCTGTGCTGAGACCAAGGCTGGGGAGGAGGGAATCTGAGGTCCCAAGGCCTGTGGGTGAAGAACTCATGGCAGAGGGGCACATCATACCTGTGCTAAAGCCCCTGAAGCAGGGATGTGGTACTTCAAAGTACTCAGAACCATGCAATACCAACACAGGGTCACAGCTTTGACCGGTGCCAGTAAGGAAGGTGGAAGCACTGAGAGAAAGTGTGCCCAGAGGACGACCTTCAGGGAGGTCAGGGCAGCTTCCCAGAGGAAGTGGCTCCAAATTAAACATGGGGAACAAGTCAAAGTTAACCAGGTGGAGAGCTGAGGGGGG
>PVJC01042339.1:0-15004 GCA_004026665.1 Murina feae
TGAACAGCCCCGTGGATACAAGAGGCATCTCCAAAGAAGGTGCAAAAGCTACTACTCTACCAAGATTCAGAGCCACTTCCAGTAATAACTGAAAGAAAAAAGACTTGAACCATCCCTCTAGGAGTTGGCAATAGTCAGTAGGACCCTAGTCACAAATGAAGTGCAACCCACATTTCTGGCTGGCCATATTTTGGGGGCCACCAAACTGATGTGCCAAGTTAAGCTCTCAGGACACCAAGTCAGAGAAACAAGAAGGTAATCACGATGTCTGGGAGAAAAAGGATCAACAACCAGTGGGTACGGAAGCAAGTTCACAAGTCACCATTCACAGGTCTAATTCATACAATTGTTGTACCTGCCAATCTGAATTTGGAAAGGAAGATTGAATATGAAATTTTACCTTCCTGTCTTGACCAGGCTCCACAGGTAGAGATCTGGGACAGCTGACTTTGATAAGATTTTTCACATTTGCTGGCTTCTGCCACTGCTCCCAGGATTCAATCTGCAGGCTCTGGGGCAAGCGGGGTGTTCCTGAGGATACCATCCCAATCACCGGAAACTGTCGTGGAGGGAAAAAGGATTTCCCTCTGTCCTTTATGTTTAGTGCTTGGCTGAGACTCCTGTTTCTCTAGAGCAGCGGTTCTCAACCTGCGGGTGGCGACTCTTTTGGAGGTCGAACGACCCTTTCACAGGGGTCGCCTAAGACCATCCTGCATATCAGATATTTACATTACTATTCATAACAGTGGCAACATTACAGTTATGAAGCAGCAATGAAAATAATTTTATGGTTGGGTCACCACATGAGGAACTGTATTTCAAGGGCCAGGAGGTTGAGAACCACTGCTCTAGGGCATCTTGTAAATGGGCAAGCTTGTCTAGGTTAAAAATTATCCACTGTGGCCACTGTAATCCAAGATTATCTTTGGGAGGGTTAACCAGCACACACTGGACTCAGTTCCGCTCCTAGGTCAGACCCTGTGCGGTTCCTAAGTCAGATCCCGTTTGTCCGGGACCCAGTCCGGTTTTTAAGTCAGACTCAGTTCAACTGGGCGAATTTCCGGACCCAGCATGGAAAAGGATGTGCTCAAATCAAGTCTGAGAACTCTCGATGCAAAACTATAGCCCTAGCATCTGCGAGCAATTTACCCACCACCGCCAGCCTCAGCGAGAAAGCAGCGAGCTCAGGAAGCTCAGCAGGTACATACACCTGGACCTTAGCCTTCCCCTTCCCAGCTTTTCTGGGAGAACCCACTGCAAAGATTATGTCATCTTTTACATAAGATCAGTGCCTCGGTTTGTGCCGCTGCTTCTGTCTGCTGGAGCCTCGCTCCTGCCCTCTCTCCAGGACATTGTATAAAACGTGTCTGCTCTTGGCTGCACTGGGCCTACTGGGCCACCGCCTGCTGTCTCCGGTGAGTTATCTAGTGACCTTGACTCAGCTCTTTGTAGCCCATTTTCACTGCAAAGCCAGGACCAGGAGTTCGTCACCCTCTTCCCTATGAATCTCACATGCTGACTTCTTTATCTGGCCAGTAGGAAGTACTTCTTGTTGTGACCGCTCTGGCTTTTGAGTGGTGGTAGTAGGGGAATCTACTGCAAAAGTAACTCCTTCGTAATTCCGTTGCTTTAGGCTCCTCGCCCTCCCCCATCAGAGGGCTGGGTAGGATAAGCCCTGAGCTCTAGCAGAGTCTTTCTTGCCTTCCGATGCACAGGCCCTGAAGCTGAGTCTAACGTCACCAGGGAGGCCAGTGCCTCCCGGTGGAACTTTTAGTGAGTGAACCAATCGATTACCCAATACTGTGCTCATCTCAGCAAGATCTTCCTGTCCTCCGCTTGTTCAGAGCCCGTAATACTCGGGGATTACGGAATATACTGTATTACAGGGGCATCCCAGTCCGGCAGCATATTACTAACACGTAAACGGTTTTATTAAGCAACGTCAATGGGAGAAAAAAAAAAGCCAGAAGCCAATTTGAGTCTTCTCTCTGCATGATGAAATTTTAAGTAATTTATTTAACTTCCCAATGAGAACATTCATCCAGTTCATAAAAATTATCTGAAAGGACTGCTGGCTGATGCATGCTCTTGCTCCTTTTGTTCTGATAGCAGGACTCACACAAGCTGCTATGTAGCTTTTTTTTCCAATGTGAAGTGTTAAAAAAAATGAAGATGTGGTTTGTAAAGAGTGGTCACTGTAGTGAAGGCCACCTGGGAGTTACAGTCCTGGTAAAGCACAGTTTTCTTCTCCCTCAGTGGACAGTCATGTGCCACCATACAACTAGGATCATCTCTCACACCACGGTCAATGCTCCGGTCCTGGGAAAGGGGGCTCTGCTTATCCTCAGGGGCCTCGCTTTCTAAAGCTGGAAAGGCCATAAGACAAACGCTAGTGTTTTTCTAACCTCTGTCCCCTTCAAAGTGTAGGACTGAGAGCAGTTCTGTTTTGGATCATGATAAAGTATGTCAACTTCTAGTCTCTCAGCCATGTGTCATTTACGATGCTCAACATTTTCCAAGTTCTGGTTCTTTATCATGGTGAACCTGACATATGAGCTAAAGCATCCTTCTGAAAGTGCCAACAATATATTGTAAATGGCTGTTTGATGGTTTTTTTGATAACTTCTTACTTTTGTCTATAAGATGACATTATCATACATGTTTGTCTTGTGTCTGTTGCAACATCGTTATTCTTTTACAAGAAAAAAATCTGATGTTAGTTTGACTTTTATCGGATTTTCATTGTTATGATAGCAGAAGTATTGAATGAGTGGTTTTTAAATTAAACATTTTTAACCTCATTATATATGTGGTTTTCATAATGTGATGGTTTCTTTCTGTCTTTTTGATATGTCTGCACTCTGTTTCTTTGAATTCATCTGACTTATTTCACATAGCACTGGATAATATTCCCTGGTGTGTATAAAGTCAAGAGATAACAATTGCTGGCAAGGATGTGGAAAAAGAGGAATGCTTGCGCATTGTTGGTGGGAATGCAAATATATATATGAATATATGTGTAAATGAAGTCAGTCACATTTTCTTTAGCCTATTATCTGTCTATGAGAAATAGGTTGTTTCCATGTCTTGGCTACAGAGAATAAATAATGCTGCTATGAGCATGGGTGTATGGCTATATATCTTTGAGAGAGTAACTTCATGGGTGTATGGCTATATATCTTTGAGAGAGTAACTTCATGGGTGTATGGCTATATATCTTTGAGAGAGTAACTTCATGGGTGTATGGCTATATATCTTTGAGAGAGTAACTTCATTTCCTTCAGATAAGTAAAAGTGGGATTGTTGGAACATACGGTAGTTCTATTTTTAATTTTTTGAGGAATTCCATACTGTTATCCATAGTGGCTATACCCATTTACATTCTTACTAGCAGTGCATAAGGTTTTTTCTTTCTCCACATCCTTGCCAGTAATTGTTATCTCCTGTTTATTAGATTAGATAGGCATTCTAACAGGTGATTAGTGGTGTTGAACATATTTTCATGTGCTTATTGTACATTTGTATATCTTCTCTAGAAAGCATCTATTTAAGTCCTCTGCCCTTTTTTTAATATGATGATGATGATTTTGCCATTGAATTGTACAAGTTCCTTATATATTTTGGATCTTGACTTCTTATCAGATATGTAATTTGCAAGTATTTTTTCCTCCTCCTTAGGTTGTCTTTCATTTTATTCATAGTTTATTTTGATCTGCAGAAACTTTGTAGTTTGATGTAGTCATTTCTCTTTAATTTTTGCCTTTGTTACTTGTGCTTTTGCTGTTATAGTCAAAAAATTATTTCCAAGACTACTGTCAAGGAGCTTACCTTCTATGTTTTTTCTAGGAATTTTATAATTTTACATATTATATTTAAGTCTTTAATCCATTTCAAGTTAATTTTTGTGAGTGGTGTAAGATAGTGGTCTATTTTCATTCTTTTGTTTATGAATATTATTTTCTAAGCATCATTTTTTTAAGAGATAATCTTTTTCCCCAATGAGGATTCTTGGCTCTCTTATAAAATATTAGTTTACCATATGTGGAAATTTATTTCTGGGCTCTAAATTCTGTTCCATTAGTCTATGTGTCAGAGTGTAGGCCAGTACCATACTGTTTTGACTGCTGTAGCTTTGTAATATAATTTAAAATGAGGAAGTGTGATGCATCCACCTTTGTTCTTTCCCAGCACTGCTTTTGCTATTTTGGTGTTTTTGTAGTTCTATATGAATTTTAGAATTGTTTTTTCTGTTTCTATAAAAAATGTTTTTGGAATCTTGATACGAATTACATTGAATCTATACATGCCTTTGGGTAGTATGGACTTTTTAACAATATTAATTCTTCTGATCTATAAACATGAAATATTTTTCCATTTATTTGTGTCTACCTCATTTTCTTTCATTAGAGTCTTATTGTTACAGTGTCCACAGATATTTCATGTCCTTGGATTAATTTGGGTAAGACCACTGTCAATGCTCTGAGGAGAGGGGAGTTACTATTGGCTGCTGGTGGTGCTCCACTGGCTGTGGACTTGCTGGCTGGGCTCCAAGTTCAAGTGGGGTTGCAAGGTGGATGTCATAGTCTGGCAGAGCTGTTGGCTATGTTCTTCTGTCAAGTAGGGCTACTAGCTGGGCTCTGGAATCACCTCTGGTTGGGGAGGATTCCCCCCACTCCTAATACCCTAGACAATTCATTGATTGGTCTTGCCTACCTAAATTATCATGATAGTTGCATGTAATTTTCTAATTGTATCTTTTCAGATTTATTAGTCAGCATTATATAGTTAGAAAGATCTAGCTGTATATTCTGTTTATTTATGTATCAATTATTTCCTTATTACCAAAATGGATTCATGGATTATTATTGTATTCAATGTGCTATAATGTGTTACAGTCCTTATTTATTCTGATGCTCAAATGGTCTCTGACCTGCCAGTGGGAACTCCTTTTAGCTGGTTCCGTGTGTCCTACTGACATGTCTTTAATTTTTTTTTCTAAGTTTTGGTTTGTTTTCAGCATTACCTATTTTTTGGCAGAAAATGTTCAGGTTCATGTTGTACCTTCCCTGTCCCGCCTTTAGAATCTGCCATGTCTTCAAGGACACCTGATTCTTTTAATAGAGAATGGTTTTTAGCAATAAAAATATGGGTGTCAGATATGTTAGTTGCTCCAGGGGTGTAATTGCTTCTGGGCTTCTGAGCCCTTTCAGGGGACAGAGCTGGGGGAAAAAAATTTAAATTCATACGGGCATACCTTGTTTTATCTTGGTTCGCTTTATTGTGCTTCGCAGATGTGTTTTTCACAAATGGAAGCCAAGAACCTTCAGCAACAAAAATATTACGCCTTGCTTCATGGCGACACTTGCTTTAATATGGTGGTCTGGAACCTGCTGTATTGCCGAGGTATCCCTGGGTTTCTTACACTTGAATACTCAGTGTCGTTTTAAAATCCAGCTACATTGCCCTAGCCAGTTTGGCACAGTTGATAGAGGATTGGCCTGCGAATCAAAGGGTTCTGAGTTTCATTCTAGTCAAGGGCGTGTGCCTTGATTTCAGGCTCCTCTCTGGCCTGGCCCTGGTCAGGGCTTATGCAGGAGGCAACCAATTGGTGTTTCTCTCACATCATTTCTCTCATATCGTTTATCTCTGTCTTTCCCTCTCTCTTTCACTCTCCCTAAAAATCAATGCAAACATCCTCTGGTGAGGATTAACAAAATAAAAAATAAATCCAGCTACACTGAAACTTTTAAAGCATATCTCGAGCTTGATGACATGTGTTTCCTTATCCTGTCACACAGACCTTCAAAGTAGTTGTATCTCAATGCATCATTCTACTTCCTCATTAGCATTTTATTTCCTGAGTCTTTCTTAGCTTTCCAGGATCCAGTGAACCTTTTAAATCCTATCTTCAGGGTAGATTCTCAAAGACTTGCGTGGCTCCCCTCATGTGTGAGTTTACACTGTTTCTTCCCTGTTCATTGGTTTTCCTTTCAGAGCACACTCCAGTTGATAAATATATAACCGATAAATAGTATACAGATGATTCTAATATTTGGGTGAAAAATTTCAGGATTGGTGGAACTAAAGATAGTGGATGATATTTTCATCGTTTGAATTCTTTTTCAAAAGGTTAGTATCAGTAGACTTGTCTAATTAGTTTATCTTGTAATTTAATTTACTTCAACACCAGCCTTCTCCAGACAAATCCTTATGTGGTAAACAACCAGAAGCGGACATGTAGTTACTATAGTAGCCTCCGTAGCTGCGCTCCTCTCTGATCCTAGAGACCTGTTGCTTCCTTGGTTGGTTAAACTACATTTGAAAACATTTTAAAAACCTTGCAAAGAATTACAAACATGGCACAGGCAGTTGACTACAGGGTTAAGATGTTTTTGCAAGAAGAATAAAAGCCATAAGGCCAAGACATTGGAGAAGCTTATAGTTTTGGTTTAACTTGGATTTTTCTTCCTTGCTTTGCACATGATGGGAGAAATCTGACGCTGTGCACAAGAGCAAATTCCATGTGGGAAATTCTTCTTGGTACTTTTAAACCCTGGGAAAATGCCTCTATTTTTATTTATTATATTTGGATCTATAGTAAGGGGGAAATCCTATAACATAACTGTAAATGTTTCTTATTATTATTTGTCTTATACAATAAATTAATTAGCTCTGAAATATCTACTTTCACTAGTTACTTCTCTTTAGCTGCTAGATCCAAACCATACATGGGAAATCCCATTCAAGAAATGACCAGAAAACAAAGCCAAAAGCAGTCTTGCTTCTCTTTTTGCGTTGTTCTTTCCGTTCACCCCTAATCCACTTTTATCAGGAAAGCATCATGAGAGCTTGGTAATATTAAGTAAAGATGTATAAAGAGTTATGAAACTGCTTTTATGCCTAAGGAAGTGCAAATAAATTACTTTTATTTTTTAAGTTTGTAAATTATTATAATAATTATGATTTGATGAAACCAAAGAACAGGACTTTGTTCAACAGGATAAAAAAATACTTTGAGTAAGTAAATGTATCAAAAATTTGCCTTTGATATTTTAGATATCCTATATAATAAAAGAGAAACATGCAGATTGACCATCCCTCCATTATGGTCAAGCCACGCCCACCAGCCAATCAGGAATGAGTATGCAAATTAACCCAACTGAGATGGCAGAGGTGGAGCTGGAGCAAGCAGGAGGCTTGGGTTGCCCCTGGCGATGGAGGAAGCCAAGCTTTCCGCCTGCCCTGGCAGCCCTGTGCTCCACTCAAGACTACAAAGTTTCTATTATCGAAGATAAATAAATCCCAAATACCTGTTTCCAGCTGCAGTGGCCTTTGCTAAAGGAGGGGCCTGGGCTCCGCTTAAGGCTATAAAGTTCCAATTATAGATAAATAAATCCCAGAAAAAAAAAAGAATAAGAGGAGAGGCTGGGAGCTTGGGTTGCCAGGGGGCGTGGCCAGCCTGTAAACGGCCATCAGCCTCTCACCTAGGCTGGCCAGGCATCCCAATGGGGACCCCCACACTGAAGGAAGTGTGGCCATCCTGAAAATGGCCCTCAGCCCCTCACCCAGGCTGGCCAGACACCCCAGTGGGATCCCCAACCTGATCCAGGACATCCTTCAGGGCAAACCAGCCGGCCCCCACCCATGCACCAGGCCTCTATCCTATGTAATAAAAGGAGGTAATATGCAAATTGACCCTAACGGCAGAACAACTGGGAATGACTGGTCACTATGACACACACTGACCACCAGGTGGCAGACACTCAATGCAGGACCTGCCCCCTGGTGGTCAGTGTACTCCCATAGGGGGAGCTCTGCTCAGCCACAAGCCAGGCTGACGGCTGCCAGCACAGTGGCGATGGCGGGAGCCTCTCTCGTCTCCTCAGCAGCACTAAGGATGTCCAACTACAGCTTAGGCCTGCTCCCTGCTAGAAAATGGACATCCCCTGAGGGCTCCCGGGCTGCCAGAGTGATGTCTGACTGTCAGCTTAGGCCCAATTGCCCAGGGAGCATGCCTAAGCCAGCAGGTGGACATTCCCCAAGGGGTGCCAGACTGCAAGAGGGCACAGGCTGGGCTGAGGGGCCCTCCCACGTGCACAAATTTTTGTGCACTGGGACTCTAGTAAATATATAAATGTATGTGTACATGTGCATATTCATTGTCACGATATAGTTGAATGAGTACATAAGAGTGCTTTTTGGTGGCAATTTTATATCAAAAACAACTTTTTAGCTACCAGAGGTTATTTCTAAGATTCCATAGTATATTTCTAAATTATTGTGTTATATGATAACATCAGAATTTCCACCCAGCTATGATCTCCTTAAGGACATGGATCTTTTAATTCTAGTAGGTTCTCTATAAACAAATGTGATAAGTTTTCATTTGGAAAAGAAAATGTAAGGATTAAAAATATAAGAGCTTTGCTGGTTTCTCTGAGCTTGAGATGTAATGGCAGAGAATGGTTTGCTTCTGTAGAAATAGGCACTGGAGCCCTAATCAGGCCTTCCTGGTGGCAACACGGGATGACTTAGCCCAGTGCTCCAGAGACAGAGGTGTAGCTAAACACAATGAAAGTGGTTTATCTCAGACAAATACGGGAATAACAGATCCTCGTGCCAGTTTTTGAAAATTAATTTCTTCCTTTGTAAAGAAAGGAATTAAACCACAGTACTTGAGCCATTTACTGGCATAGGCAGGAGGCCTACATGGTGCTGCACTTCTCTCTGATCCTAGAGACGCACACGGGGGCTCTCCCAAATACCCAGCTTCCTGCCGAGACAGATGATGGCCCGAAGCTCAGGGCATGTTGATACGAAGGAAAACTGTCACATTTCATCTTCAGAGATCAAGGTGGAATGTGAAGATATTCAAGGGAAAGCTGCAGGTGGAAATGCAGACCCTCTGAGGAAAGAAAATCAAAAGTTAAGCCCAGTTACAATTAGTTTCT
Source organism: Murina feae (assembly GCA_004026665.1). Lineage (NCBI taxonomy): Eukaryota > Metazoa > Chordata > Mammalia > Chiroptera > Vespertilionidae > Murina > Murina feae. Next base: position 8,952 of record PVJC01042339.1, read on the forward strand.
ATCATAACTACCAGCACCACAAACATTGAGCAAGGACTCTGCAAAGACTTCAAATGATCATTTAGAAATTGAAAAAATCTACATCTCTGTGATTTGAACATAAGTCTAAAAGGAAATTATGTGTTACTCCTAGTTATTTTGTTTTTTTTTACCAAGGGAAACATTAAAGTTGGCTTGAGGGTAAGACAAGGAAATTCTGCTTCTTGGAGACAGTAGAACAATGAATTTTTGAATGTATTAAAAGATGTTGTGGATATATGCTATTTTTATTGCCTAGCATTCATTCCCTATTTACCGGAAAAAGTACCCCCATTTTCCTGTGGGGACGAGATTCCCTATCTCTGGCCAAGTGTCCAGATGGGGTTCTGTAGCATAAAGAATGTGACTCAAATTTCCCAGGATATACAATGTTTGTTTTAGGAAAAGCTACCTGACCTAAGTGGGCCAATTTAAGTGAATTCTTTGGGTCCTTAGTTGAGATTTCTAAAAGAGATGCTCTTTATTTTCTGCTAGACTTGAACCTGAGAATAAGGCATCACATTAGGGGACAGGCAGAGAAGGAGAGAGAGCCTGGTTATGCTGACAAAGTTTGAGCTTTGGCCTCAAGTCAGATATGAATTTTTAACCTATGTGATCCGGTAAGTACCTTTATTTACCAAAGGTGTCTATTATGCAACAAAAGGTGATTTAGCTAATATGGCCACTGAATAAAAAGCAGCCTCCTATTCTCACGCTCTATTGAACACAATGAACTGTCTACTATACATGGAAAAACTAAAAGAAAAATGATCAGGTTACTGTGCCTCAGAAACTGAAAAGTTCACACAAGCATATGATTATATTAAATGTTGGTGTCAGCAAAAATAAAGCTAAAGGATCTGAAAGTTATTGACACAAGCATTTATGGGATTTTGCTCTTGTAAAACCAGTTTAATAAAAGATAATGTCAGTTTTAAAAATTTTGAACATAAGGAAATATTATTTCCCACCTCTTTTCATTTATAATTCTTATGCCAAGATCCTTTGTAAAATAATTGGTCATAGTTTAATTTCCCTAAACTGTGGAAGGTTAAATAATTGTCTGTAGGCAGCAAGCTCTCATGGGATAGTTTTTGGGCTCACAGCTTTACTCAGAGCACATCCCATGTATGTTCCTAAGAAAGCAAAGAATGTGAAAAATATTTTTTTGAGAAAAATCTAAGAATGTTTTGAGTATATTCTCACCCCTGAATCAAATTAACCAGATATAGAATTCTAGATTGAAAACAAGTTCCTCTCAGAATTTTGGAGACATTCCATTATCTTCCAGCTTTCAATCGTGTGGTTGAGAAGTGTAATGCCATTCTTATACCCAATCCTTGACGTTTGAGCAGTACTGCAGCACCCATCCCTCACCATTCATAGTGACAAAGACTAAAGCTTTAGTTCCTCAGGTTCCTCTGAGTCTTCTTTTTGACTAGGCCTCCTCCTTTGGGCTCTGCCATTACCTCTTTTGGTCCAATTTTAGTAAAACTCTTACTGGGTGAGCAGTTTAGTGAAAATCGCCCAACCTTAATATCTGATCAAGTTCCTTATCTTTCAGCTTTGGTATCTGACCACCCTTGATATCCAATTAAATTCCTGATCCTACACCCTTGATACCTTATGACGTTGGCCTGCTTTCAGCAATAATCTTATAAAGTAGTTTTAACCAGAGTCCCTCTTTACTCCTGCTGTTTCCTTTTAGTAATTTTCCATCCACTGAGCCCCCACCCTGTTCCTTGGCTATACATTTCTACTTTTTCTTGTTGTATTCAGCTCAATTCTCTGTCCCCTCCTACAAAATCCCATTGTAATAGTCTTCCTGAATAAAGTCTGCCTTAGCATCTTCAACAGGTGTCAGAATAATTTTTCCTTTAACAATGGGCATTCTCTTAATTTCTCATTTTTAAGACAGCAGCTCATGCTCCCTGCTGAGTTCAGTGTCTTTAAGTCCCAAGTCTTCCTGGACTCAATTTCTCTAGAGAGTACATTTCTCTTCCTTCGAAGGCATGGGGAGGAGAACTCAGCTGGCCCAAGGTAGAGGCGGCCTTGTAGTGTGTACTGAATCCTTACACAGTCTCATCCTTCCCTCTGTCTCCCAAAGTACCAGATGCTTCCAATTCCTGAGAGCTTTCCAGGGTTTTAAAGACTCTGTTAGTCTACTTCTCAATAGTTTCCTTCGTTGCAGGTTTTAGCTTTTTTCATGCAAGTCATTCACCAGTTCCCAGTCCACTGTCCATCTTAAGTGTTTGTTTGTTTTATAATCCTTACCTGAGGATATTTTCCCATTCATTTTTAGGGAGAGTGAAAGAGAGAATGAAAGACAGAAACATCCAGGTGAGAGAAACACATCCATTGGTTGCCTCCTGCAAGAGCCCTGAGCAGGGCTGGGGCTGGGGTGGAGCCTGCAACCGAGGTACATGCCCTTGATCCGAATTAAACCTAAGACCCTTTGGTCCTACTGGCCAATGCTCATTTATTGAGCCAAACTGGGTAGGTCTTAAGCTTTAATGAAAACGGCTGGCTTGCCATTGTCTCTTTTTCCATTTTCTTTGTCCTTTGGGTTTATAATGGTTTTTATTCCTTGATGTTATGCTAAAACTATTTCAGGAAATAAATTCATGCAGTCAAACCAAAATTTTATATGGAAACTCCTACTTGCTGTTAAAAAAATCACTTTATGCACATATCTATCTTCACACAGTCCACTGAGGATGCTGTGGTTGACATCTATTGAATCTCTAGTCTCCCAAACTCTGACCTTTGCCTTGTAAATCCAACAGTATTTATTATTGATAGGTTAATTTTACATATCTGAGCCTCATGCTCTCACTCACCATATTCCTGTAAAATACCTAATAGAAGGAAAGGCCAGAGGAGGTCTGTGTGTACAAGCATGTATGTATGTGTGTTTATATGTGTCTGAACCAGAAATACAACATACTCCCTACTTAGAAGCGGCTCATTCTCTACTTGGAGAAACAAAACTTACATTCTTAAATGTTAAAAACAACATGGTAATTTGATAGCGACAGGATAACAATAAAGAAAAAGCACAAGGTAGAGTTATTTGCCAAATGGGAGATTAGTGTTTGTGCTCAGAAGCTGGGCAAATCTTCCTCTGACTATGGTGAAATTGAAAACTTTGATAAGAGGGTTGGAATTAAATTCTAGATTGATGTGTCAGAGACTCTCATATGTTTATGAAATCTAATTTCCTAATCCTCTTACCATATTTTCTGGCGTATAAGACAACTGGGTGTATAACACAACCCCCAACTTTTGAGAAGATTTTCCTGGGTTAAAAAGTCTGGAAGGAGACTTTATGCAGCACAAAAAGGAGCTGACTGGGGACACTTGCGGTCTCCGTCCGGCTCCATTGAAATGAATGGATTGCGGCCGTTTTTGAGCTCCCCCCACCATATGCGGCCACCGCAGATTTTCCAGTCTGGTTCGGAAGTTTCAGCACCCGCCCTATAAGATGACTTCCGACTTTGGAGAAGATTTTCCTGGGTTAAAAAGTCTTATACACCAGAGAATATGGTATTTCCTATCCTGGGCACAAGGCTAAGACTGTATTTCTGTTAGGTGGGGCCATGAGAGGTTGGTAGAAGTGATGTATCCCATACCCTCCTGTCCCTTAAAACTGCCCACATGTGATGTGTGTTCCCTACCCTCCCTAGTCTGTGGTCAGTCTTCACACTCCTATTCCTGTCCAACTTGACAAATGGCTCTTAATCTCACAATTTAATCTCTCCTTCCCTAAGAAGACTTGTGGTTTCCTGCCACCTCCCAGCTTCCTCACCTCATTGCCCCTAGGACATGGCCTGACACAAATGGAATTGGAAGTGTTAGCAAATATTCAGTCATCCCATAGGAATTTAGCATGTGAGCACTCCAGTATGAAACTGGAGATGAGAATTGATTTCTACTTTGAACATTTTTCTGGATTTTGAATTCCTGAACTCCCCAACATGGTTCTAGAAAGTGTGGTTTACACTGGCTTTGAAGTGCATAATTTGACTGAATCAAAGTTTTGTTTGCTGAACCGATATTGAGCTGTTCTCTGGGAGGAAATTTCATTCCTACAAACCCTGTTTTTCAGCACTCCCCAAGTGCATGGTGATGCAGACTTGAAACTGTAGAAACACCTTGGATTCAGGGGGTTGTTCCCTTAGTAAGACTCACCACAGGTCGTGAACATATGAATGGCAGCTGTAAAGTAAATCTGACCTGTGTGGTGGGCATGAACTACTTGATGAAAGAAATGTTAAAGCACAGGCAATGGTAGGCCATGCCCGACACTCAGGCTCCACCTACTCACTGTGCTTGGTAATGAGGACATGAGGAGAATAAATTGGTTTGGTCCTTCTATATAGCCTGCTCTGTTTTAGCAAGTCAGCTGTGTATACCTCTTAATTCAATCAGTTATCTTCATATTAATTAGCTCCTGCATATTAAGTTTTCTTTCTCCCGAATCATGATAAAAATGCAATCTGTCTTCTCAGTTTACATAGTTGAGAAGAATAACATCATAGATATCGTTTTCCATCCACTGTGCACAGACTGCCTTCAATGACAGGGAAACCCAAGGGCTGCAGAGTTGCAAAAAATATAGCCAAGGATCTTTTTAATGTTGCATGAGCACATGGGATTTTTGGCTTTAATATCTTCTGAGAATGAGAGTGATCATATTGATTAGAAGGAGACATCATATAGGAATGATTTTGCCAGAATCCATTGAACTCATCTTCTGTTACCCAGGGTCTATTTTTTATTCCAGATGCTTGGAATTAATTCCACATTCAAACCTGTTTTCTAGAGAAAGAAAGACAGGTTTCTTTTTAAATTTTTAAAGGTTGAAGGTGGGAAAGTTTCTTAATTTGTTTTCTCAGAGAAAACAAAATGTAACAAGGCAGCATTATAATCCCTTTTAAGGATTTATTGAAATGTCAAACTCTGGGGAACTGAAGCTATATGAGAAAAATGAATACACAGCAGATTAGCATTTAGACAAGGTTCTTTTATTGTTGAACTATAGAAAATAATGATGAATAGAATTAATTTGGAATTTGGCAGGGATTTGCAAAGTGGAGGTAAAGCATGGAAATAATTGGGTAAATTTGAGTCTTGTAGGAACATTTATTGGAATAAATTAAGGAACAGGGTGATGAGAAAGATTGTTTTGGAGACTAAGTACAAAAAACAAGAATGTAAGAATTTTAGCTCTGGCTGGTGTGGCTCGGTTGGTTGGGCATTGTACTGTGCACTGAAGCGTTGCTGGTTCTGTTCCTGGTCAGGGCACTGTGGGCTTGATCCTGGTGAGAAGCCTGTAGGAGATAGCCAGTTGATGTTATGCTCTCACATCAATCTCTCTCTCCTCTCCTCCCTCTCTAAAAATCAAATATCTATCTATCTAATCTAATAAAAGAGTAATATGCAAATTAACCATCACTCCAAGACACCTAAGCTATGCCCACCAGCCAGACCACACCCACCAGCCAATCAGAGCAGCTTTATGCAAATTAACCCAACCAAGATGACGGCTGGCAGCCACGGAGCTAAAGCAAATAGGAGGCTTCCGTTTCACCAGCGATGGAGTTGAAACTACCTGCCTAGGCCGGCTGGGCCTCCGCTCAAAACAACAAAGTTTCAATTATAGAAGATAAATAAACCCCAGAAACCTGATTCCAGCCAGCCTCGCTGGGATGTTGTTTCAATGGGAGCTGTGGGAATCCTTAAAATGGCCCTCAGCCCCTCACCCAGGCTGGCCACACCCCCATGGGGTGAGGGTTCCCACTGGGGAGCTTGAACAGCTGCAAACAGCCATCAGCCCCTCACCCAGGCTGGCCAGGCATGCCAGCAGGTGGACATCCCTGAGAGGTCCCAGACTGTGAGAGGGCACATGCCAGGCTGAAGGACCCCACTGAGTGCATGAATTTTTGTGCACTGGGCCCCTAGTATATATATATATAAAACTATATATATATGTTATATATAGTTATATATATGTTATATGTAGTTATATATAT
>PVJC01042340.1:0-14973 GCA_004026665.1 Murina feae
CATCGGGGAGCGGGAAAGCAAGGCTGCAGGGGCCGGGGTCCTGCTTGGCAGCTCCCCAGACCCTTTGGCGGCACTGGGAAGTGGGAAAGGAAGGTAGCAGGGGACGGGTGAGTGGGAAAGAGTTGGCGGCCTTCTTGGCGGCTTCCCAGGTCCCTTCCGAGGATCAAGGAGCAACAAAAGGCTGGCCTGACCACGAGGCGGGGTTTTCCCTGCTTTCTGGTGGCTGGAGGAAGATGGGCAGTAGGCAAGCTTGGGAGGCAGGCAGCAACCAGCCCTGGCCACAGCTCAAAAAAGAGAATAACATGCAGGGGAGGGCAAGAGTCTGAGAGATCAAAATAGAGGGGGTGCCTGCTCCAAGCCTTGATGGTGTGCCTGGGGGCAGGCCCCCAGCAGGTAGACACACACAGGAGGACTGCTCTGAGCCTCAGATGCGGCTGGGGGCAGGTCCCCAGTGGTGACACACACACACACATACACACACAAGGCGCATGGCAGACTGGGGCCATCATAGGACATCCACTGAGGGGTCCCAGACTGTGAGAGGGCACAGGCCGGGCTGAGGGACTCCCTCCACCCCGAGTGCACAAATTTTTGTGCACCGGGCCCCTAGTATTACATAATGGAAAGAGCAAGGAACCAGAAGCTTCATTGGTGTATTATTCACACTGATATTTCAGTAACAATCTTCATTTCCAGGCATTACACAATCGTGGAAAGAACAGAGAGATAAAAATATTCCCCTCACTAGCAGTGTGATCTTGAGAAATCACTTAATCTGAATTCCAGCTTCTTATATAAACTGAATACAAATATTTCCCACTACAAATTGTTAAATCAATGTGATAATGTAGATTTGTAACAAAAATGATACATTCTTATGTAAATACTAGGGGCCTGGTGCTCAAAAATTTGTGCACTCAGGAGGGTCCCTCAGCCCGGCCTGTGCCCTCTCGCAGTCTGGGACCCCTCAGGGGATGTTCACTTGCTGGCATGACTGGCCAGCCTAGGTGAGGGGCTGATGGCTGTTTTCAGGCTGGCCAAGCCCCCTAGTGGGAAAACCTCATCCCATGGGAGTGTGGCCAGCCTGGGTGAAGGTCTGAGGGCCGTTTTCAGGCTGCCCACAGCTCCCACTGACCCAATGTCCCAGCGAGGCTGGCTGGTTTATTTATCTTCTATAATTGAAACTTTGTTGACTGGAGCGGAGGCCTAGTCAGACAAGGAAGCCTCCTGTTTGCTTCAGCTCCATGGCTTCTATAATTGAAACACTGTTGCCTTGAGAAGAGGCCCGGCCAGCCCAGGCAGGCAGTTTCAACTCCATTGCTGGTGCAATGGAAGCCTCCTATTTGCTCTAGCTCCGTGGCTGCCGGCCTCCATCTTGGCTGGGTTAATTTGCATACAGCCACTCTGGCTGGTGGGCGTGGCTTGGCTGGTGAGTGTGGCTTAGGTATCTCAGGGTGATGGTTAATTTGCATATTACTCTTTTATTAGATTAGATAAGATATTAATGCAAAGTGATGCAATTATAAGTAAACTTAAACTACAATTTAAAAGATTCAGATTCAGTACATGGAAATTTAGCCCTTAAAGTAAAATATTGTACCACTACTCTTTGCTTACTATACAAATATGGGAACTGACATATGGAATTCTGATCTACAGGATAAACATATAACAATTACATGTTTGAGGTACTGTTCTTAAAATTCTATTTTAGGAGATGGTATTGACAGTTATTATTCTTTCCTTTTGAATTACTGTCATATAATTAGAAATCTATATCTATTTTCTCAACCTGAAATACGTAATATTTACATATTATCTCAATTAGTATCCATGTAACTATTTATCCTTCCTTAAAAATGAAAAATACACACACACACACAATCTGATGAAATAGGTACAAAATTAGAACCTTTTCAATTTATGAATCTCTTTTCATTTCCTATTAAAAACAAATGTGTATAATAAAAAAAAAGATAAAGCACTTTACAGACACAAAAATTGGTTCCAAATCATTGATAAAAATCAAGCATACATGTTTCTAGAATAATCATGTTGTGACGCTTTAGTTAACAATACTAATAAAACAAGTAAGATTTTTTTTTATGTCAGAAAATTCTCACCATCGGAAGGTGGACATAGGCCACAAAGAATATTCATCAATGTACTCTTTCCAGTCCCACTGTGTCCAAGTAATGCAGTAATCTGACCCTCGTAGATGTCAAATGACAAATCTGGTTCAGGGGAAAAAGGAGAAGATTCAGACATAATTTTTATTTCTGTTGAACTATACAAGATAATTCATACTGGCTAAACAAGTCAATAAATTTAAGGCAGATTTAAAGTTACCAGCATATGTACGTGCATCATGTTTAATATTGTACCATAATAATAATTGTTATAGTCAATGATATGAGCAATAAGTAATAAACATAAACTTTTATTTTTTGTTCCCCTGATCTAGAGGGTGCATAAAATATGGAGGGGGGAGGGAGGGATCTGTATACTCACTTTGGGGAATTTAATTAAAATAGATTAAAAAACAAAAGTTTCTTCCTAAGAGTATTCACAGGCATGTCAAATATATTAGCAAAAAAGAAACCTAGAACTTGGCCAATAGCATGGAAATAGTTATCACTTGACAGGTTCAATTTCAGTAAGAGAAAAATGGAATAAAGAAATATCACTGGATGGATGTGTCCATCATTGAAGGAGGACAGGGAGCAGGGACCTGAAAACACAGCTTTAAATAGAGGGGGAGGGCAAGAGTGGGTATATAGCTGTGAGTACATGAATCCCAGAGTTCATTCTGGTATATTTTATTTATTAAGCTCTGCATCATTTATTCACATTGAACTGTAATCCTACTTTTGCCCATCACTTTAAGTGTCGCCCTTCATTTGATGAAGGTGATCTGGGATTTAGTATCCCTAGAGCTGTAGGCCAGAGGTAAAAATGAATCATCTCTAGAAGACTACATTATACAGTACTCCAAATTATCCCTGCAATTAGTCATATACAGCATATAGCACTCAGCCAATAATAATCAGGCAGGAGAAAGCAAGGTAAGACCAAAAACCAACAGAAAAGATAAGCAATAAAAATAGACCTAGATCCCTAACCGGTTTGGCTCAGTGGATAGAGCATCAGCCTGCGGACTCAACGGTCCCAGGTTCGATTCCGGTCAAGGGCATGTACCTTGGTTGCGGGCACATCCCCAGTAGGAGGTGTGCAGGAGGCAGCTGATCGATGTTTCTCTCTCATTGATGTTTCTAATTCTCTATCCCTCTCTCTTCCTCTCTGTAACAAATCAATAAAATATATTTAAAAAAAAATAGACCTAGAGGAGATGTATATACTGGCACCACATGAGAAGATTTAAACCCATTATGCTATCATATTCACAAAAGAATGTTGGCAAAGAACTAAAAACTACATAAAAGAACCAAGAGGAAAGATCAAAACTGTAAAAGGTAAGTGAAAAAGATTTCAAAAACTTTCCAACTATAGGGAAAATCAGAGAACAAGGCAAGTCAGAAGAAGATACTTAGACTAGAGCACAGAGATAAAAGGGTAAAAAACTTGGAAAAGAGAATAAAAGACAAATAGGATAAAGGGAAAAGTCACAGCAAGTAATACGAGAGAGAAATAGGACAAAAGACTGAAAAAGCAATGGCTGAGAATTCTCTAAAAGGGAAGCCATCGAGCCACAGATTCACGATGCACTATACAACTGACGCAGAATAAAGATAAAAACAAAAACATCGCCAACATTGGGTATGGTAAAACTGCTGAAAACCAAAAATAAACAGAAAGATCTTAAATCAGTAACACGAGTTAGCAGGTAAATGCAAACTAAACCTCGTTAACATGTGAGTGTCCTCTACAATCGCTAAACCACTGACCATACCAAAGGTTGGTGAGGAACTGTCCTACATTCTGGTCAGAGCAAACAAGAGTACCAACTTCAGAAAAACGTTCCAGTTGTTACTAAAGTTAAACATATGACCTAGCAATTCTACTCATGACCTAGATATTCTACTCAAGTAGAGTCATGCACCACTTAATGATGGCCATATATTCTGAAAAATGCATTAGTAGGCGATTTTGTCCTGTGTGAACATCATAGAGCGTACTTACACAACGAGCTATATATACTCTTACACCACCGGCAGTGCAGTGGATTTGTTCACACCAGCATCACCACAACACAAGTAAGGCTTTGCGCTACAATGTCACAACAGCTACCAGGTCACTAGGTGATAGGAACTTTTCATCTCCATTGATAATCTGATGGGACCACCTTCATATATGTGGTCCCTCCTGCCCCCTCACAAGCAGCTCACTCGGTCTCTGTATCAAGTATATATATTCTTTTGATTCTGAAGAAACCAGACTGACCCACTGCTATACAACTACAATTCTCAGGACAGCCCCTCATAAAAAAAAGAATTATTATGCACAAAATACAAGTAATGGCGAGGCTGAGAAACCCTGTGTTAAGCTAAAAGAAAAAAGAAAAAAACAACTCGTCTGTATACTCATGAATAATAAAAGAATAGTTGAATATTTTTCATCTTAACAGTTATTATTTTTTCTTTTACTACTTTGATGTCAGTTGTATTATGAATATTAATCACATAAATAAATGTAAGTATCCCTAAAGGAAAAACAGAAAATTGTGATAAAGAAGTTTAAGTTTCTCAAATTGTGTTTCCATTTGTAGTTTAATACTAAGGGAAGCTACTTACTTCTCAAGGCCTCCACACTGTCAGCTTTCTTTCTGTAGGTCTTCTGAATACCATTGATTCTGAAAAACACCATTTTCTACTTTATTCAAAGCAATTTACAAATGTGTGTTTCCATGTATGTTTTTTAATGAAATCTGTCATATTTCATAGGAATAATAATAAATTACCTCTCTACTAAAATAATTAATCTAAGAGAGCTAATAATAATTATAAAAGCATTTGTGAAAAAATAGTATCCCTAGACAAAAACACAGTATCCCTCTCCATTTGAGATGTCATTCATTCATTTTTCATAAGCCAACTTCTAAAACAAAGTGAAGCATTTAACTCAAGCAATTTAGAAATTTCTTTTCATCTTTGATACTTTTCTGTTTGCAATTAACCAAATGCTTGATTTTGGGCAGATTAAAAAACAAACAAATAAGCCAGTCAATGAAAGAAAAATACCACATGATATCACTCATTTATGGATAATAAAGACCATTATAAATTGATGAACATAAACAGATACAGAGGCAGAACAGCATTGAACAGACTGTCAAACTACAGCTGGAAGGCTCAGGAGGGTTGCGGGGGGTGGGCGGGGGGAGTTAAGAGATCAACTGAAGGACTTGTAGGCATGCATATAAGCATAATCAATGGACACAAGACACTGGGGGGTAGGGGAGGAGGGGGGAAGGTCAAGGGGAAAAATGGAGACTTATCTAACACTCTTTGTAATACTTTAAGCAATAAAACAAAATTTTTAAAAAATCCTATTTATTTCGCAACAGTACACATTTCAAACTGTCAATAAATGTGAAGTGATTCTCTCATTCCACTTTAAATGTTTTACATATTTTACAGAATTCATGGTTTTATTAACCAGTTTGAATTTTACCCTTGAAAAGGCAGACCACTGGCCCACTAATTGTATCCTATTTCCCTCTCCCCAGATTTTATACATTTTTCTTAAACTTAAAGAACAAATTACACTTCACTTTTTCTTTCATTTTTATTTCTGCTCTTTTTCTCATTTTTTAATTTGGTTTTGACTGATCTAGCAAGAGGCAGTGATTAATTTCTTTGGTTCTTAGAAATTAAACATATTCTATCATAATACCTAAGGGTCTATGAAATTAACAGAGAACAATTTCATGTGTTGTATAACTTAGATAACATATCCTGAATCAAGTTATAAAGTTAATATTTATTGTTTTAATCCAATACCGAGAAAGTTTAAAATAGCTTAATTGTGTAAACATCCAGTTTTACTACTTTAAAATCTTTTCCTTAAAATGAAAATTTCAACCTTATTCTAAATGGGTGCAAAGAAGATAAGAACTTAAAAGACAAGTAGCTCTTAACACTGTTTTAAAAATCATGAAATGTGCCCTAACTGGTTTGTCTCAGTGGATAGAGCGTCAGCCTGCAGACTCAAGGGTCCCAGGTTCGATTCTGGTCAAGGGCATGTACCTTGGTTGCAGGTGCACATCCCCGGTGGGGAGTGTGCAGGAGGCAGCTGATCAATGTTTCTAACTCTCTATCCCTCTCTCTTTCTCTCTGTAAAAAATCAATAAAATATGTATATTTTTAAAAATCATGAAATGTGTACCAAATCTCCTAAGATAAGTTACTTGCACACCGCATTTAAAATAGAGGGTTTGAATGCGGCATGTCCCATCGGCAATTCTGGTACCTGACGTGCCCAAGATTAAATCATACCTTATGGCTTCTTTTCCTATAAATTCTGAAGAAACGGGCTCAACAATTTCACTAAAACCAATGTTCCCATTAACATTGCCCTCTGATAATTCTTTATAATTTCTTTTGTTCTTTGACCAATACGATGGCTTCAGAAAATATAAAGATGATCTCCGTAAGCCAAATTCCCCTGAAAAACACACACACAAAACTGAATTATCATAACAAACTTTTTGAAAACCAGTTTTATAATCAGAAAGGCAGTAGGTGAAATATGTAACAACCTAGGTCTTGTTGAGATATAAAGTACTAAGTCAATTCTGAGATATAATATATATCTGAGTCAATAAATACTTTCAGAGTTTCTGGGAGTGCATGAGAATGTAAAGGTGAGTAAAGCATATCTTTTGCCCTAAATTTATGAGTACATGTATACCAAGTGGCTAAAACACAATGCAGAATGTGAGGCATGTCATCCATAATGCTAGTAAGAGTCTGGAAGAGGAAACATTTATATGGGGCTAGGGGAAATATTTTGAAAGCTTGAATGTATCATCTTAGAGAGTCTAAGAAAATAGGAAGTTTTTAGAAAAGTTAATATAGTTCAGAGAAGACTTTTTAGCATTAGGAGACTAATATATCAACAACACAAACATAGGAGACTTATATATGGTAGACAGTGATAGCTGCCCACATAGCATGTACCCACTTTTTTCCCAAAACCGACACTTTAAAAAGAATATCCACTCCTAGATTAAGGTGACCAGATTTAAAGTGGTACACCATTGACTGGGGGGTGGGGGGGAGGGTTCTTTTTTTTTTCTTTTTTTCTTATTACTTAAAATATTACAAAGAGTAATCGGGACTTTTTTAAAACGCCATGGGACGTGGGACAAACTGTTAAAAATCGGGACTGTCCCACCAAAAGCGGGATGTCTGGTCACCTTATCCTAGATGGCCACATGTTTCAAAGAAATCTGACCCTAATTACATAGAAGATTCTAATTGATCTACTCAATTCTTGGCATGCTCTAGTGATTGCTATTGCCCCAGCCATAAACACGTAACCAATCAGACAGAAGCAGCAAATGGCTTAGTTGGGAGAAAGTTTCGCCCTCCCTCTTCCACTGGCCATGAAACAAAGAAGCATAAACCCCGAGGTCAGGAGGACAGCAAATCTGCCAGGCTGGAGACAAAGCTGGCAAAAGCATGGCGACAGTGGGTCCCTGACGACATGGCTGAGCGAGTCAAACAACTTGAAAGCCATCCTATCTCTGGACTTCCTTTCAAGTAAAACAATTGATTTCCTTCTTGTTTAAACCAATAAGAAAAGATTTTGTTACGAGTAGCTAAAAACAATGCAATACACTGGATATGTGTTTAAATAGGTAAATAGGACTGTACTAATGAATATTAAGTATAATACGGACAGGGAGGGTGATAAGGAGAGATTAAATATGTATAAGCATTGTGAAGGACATTAACATATCATGCGTTTCTATTTAACTAGATATACCTATTTAATAAGGATATGCCCACTAAGGATTTTGAGGGGGTGATTAACCTGATTACAGGAAACAGGGAAGTTCTTAACTTAAGGTAAGTAATTAGATGAGAGTCTAGACTACTGTTACCCAACACAACTTTCAGCAACGATGGAAAGGTCTTGTATCTATGCTGGACGTTATGGTCATTAACAGCCAGCCATATGTGGCTACTAAGCACGTGTAATGTGGCTTGTGCTATGAGGAAATGAATTGTTAATTTATTTAATTTCTCTTAATTTAAATTTTAAAAGCCACATGGGTTTAGTGGTTACCATATAAAACAGTGCAGGTCTGCCCTGACTGGTTTGGCTCAGTGGACAGAGCGTTGGCCTGCGGACTCAAGGGTCCCAAGTTCGAGTCTGGTCAAGGGCATGTACCTTGGCTGCGGGCACATCCCCAGTGGGGCATGTGCAGGAGGCAGATGATCAATGTTTCTAACTCTCTATCATTCTCCCTTCCTCTCTGTAAAAAAAAATCAATAAAATATATTAAAAATCAATAAAATATATTTTTTTTAAAAAACAGTGCAGGTCTAGAACACCGACAAAAGTAATGAAGAACTTAAAGGGAAAAGCAAAAGAGGTACTGGGTATTTCATAATATTTTGAATCTATAGGAATTTGCTATAGGTCAGTGATTACTAGAATTCTGTGGCACACCAAAAAATGTTGTATCTTTTACTAGTCAGACAAAAAAAAAAAGGTATAGTTTTGATTCATTTATGCCAGACAGCTATTTCGTTTTGCTGCTGTTATGTTGGCTGTTGTTTTATTTGACAATCTAAGGGGAAAGAAGTCAGTGCCCCTGACTAAACAGGGAGCACACCCACTGAAAATCGCTGCTACAGACGCAGGAGAGAAGATGAGGGGAATGGTAGGAGATACAAGATTGCCTCATAGTTTTAGACCTTAGAGGGTAAAATAATGAAACACTTCAGCAGAAGAAGACTGCGATGGGGGAAGTACCAAGTTGTGACGTTCAGTTAGGGACTTAAGGCTTTTAAAGCAAACTGCTCTTGCCCTAGTCAGTTTGGCTCAGTGGATAGAGCATCGGCCTGTGGACTTAAGGGTCCCAGGTTTGGTTCCCATCTAGAGCACATGCCCAGGTAGTGGGCTTGGCCCCCAGTGGGGGAACGTGCAGAAAGAAGTCAATCAATGATTCTGATGTTTCTATCTCTCTGCCCCTCTCCCTTCTCTGAAATAAAAAAATACATATGTATTTTTTTAATAAACAACTGCTCTCTTTTTACACAATCTTCTTATGTTCACTAGTGGTTAAGACACAGGTACAAAGTATACTTATTTAAAATTAAATTAAAAGCTTTAACAATGAATATAAGTTGGGTGCTTTGGCTAAAAAAGAAATAAAATTAAGTTGGTCCTAAGTGGGCAAAACTAAAAATCTTTTAAGTTAAATCCAAAAACTATGTGCATACCTGGAATGACTTGATCGAGATAAACAGCCAAGAGGATATAGAATATACTATTAAGTATTAGCATGATAAGAGTAATAATTAGAGGATATGGACCTTCAGTGACATTATAAAATAAAGCACCTTCATTAATATCTTCCAAATGCATGACCTGAAGAACAGAAACACCAACTTTATTATACAAAAATGACAAAAATAAGCTAAAGCTACCACTACTTAGAGTTACTCCTTATATCCAGAGTGACAGTAATCAAACTGGGCCTTTTAACAGATTAAAATCTACCAAATTAGTAACATAAATATACAAGGAAAACAGTAAGAACTTTACCAAACTCTTAAGTTTATCACCGCAATCCCTTTCAATCATGTTTTAAATGTGGCGCTTCTAAAACTAGTATACATCCACTCCTGGGATATTGAATTCTAATACTATTATTATCAAATGAAATAAAGTATATTAATACTAACTAATGCAAACAAAAGACTTACGGTCCACATAGAAGGCAAACAAATTAAAATTATTTTCCTTAGGAAAAAAATTATTTTCATTAGAGAATAAAATGAATGTCAACATCTTTTCAATACTGAAAAGGAACAAAGTATTAGGATTAATTAACCTAATTATTAATACAACTGTTAAGTTACTCAAGGTAGCTATATGTGACAGAGCAGAGAGGACTGTATTAGAGTTTGAGGCCTCATTTAGCTTCTAAATCTGTCAGGAAGTGAATAAACCGTAATTATCCGGCCTTTCTGAACATCAGCCTCATCTGTGAAAAGATGAATTAAATGACACTGACGGCCCTTTCCACTCACCTTCCCAAGTGAAGGGGACTCGGTGGATTTCCAAAATGTGTTAGTAACAGCTCTTAGGTCTTAGGTAGTTAAAATTTCCTTAACTCTGTGTTTTTAAACCATCTATCTTAAGTTTGTACCTAGCAGACATGAATGACCTCTTATACTAAGTAATTCATCTTTTTCTCTGACAGTAACCAAATGTATGTTGTTAGATAAAACAGTTTCTTAAAAGAATTTTCCCTTAGACCTGCCAGCGCCTGTAAAGACTAGTAAGAAATCAAACTTATAAATGTAAATATTATTTAGATGAATGACAATCCCATGAATCCTGGACCAATAATACCCATCAGGTCTACTTATTTTATTGCTACAGTCATGAAGTATTTGTCCTGCTCCACAATTTCCTCCAGACACACGAGTGAGATTATTTTACAACACGTAGCAATGCAACCGGGCCACAAGCAATCTAAATTACCTGACACCTACACTAATCTCTTCTCACAAACGGAGTTACTGCAATGAACTAGACTGCTGAGATACACTAACACAGAAAGTGGAGAACTTACAAACAGATACTATACATGAACAAATTAAAAATGGAGAAACTATAAATGAAACCAATAGAAAATGTACTTCAGTATTCAAATATTCCTTTCTCAGATTTAATTTTTTTTCCTCCAAATCACAGGTAGTATTCATGGTAATATGACAAGCTGTATGAAGCGGAGAAGACAACATTTAGTGAAAGCAACGTAAATATGCCACCCACCTGTGCAATACCGATCAAAAAAGTACACTGACAGAAGGGACTTAGAAGCCACACTAACGATTTGGGAAAACTTTCCATGAGGACTATCAACAGGCCGACAAATCCAAAAGCCACGGTGACTAGAAATTCAACTATTCCCACATGTTTTGACTTTTTAAACAGAGGTGTCAGCATTAAAGCAAAAAATACCTATAAAATATAAATATTAAGTTTAGTGCACTTTGTTCATATACATTGGTATTAAAACAAATACAGTTAATTTCTAAATGCTACCGTAAGATGTTTTATTTTCGTACAAATAGTGATCTACATTTAAAATTTTAAACTGACAAATTTAAAAACTGAGTATTATCTATATAGTAGGCAAACATGCTCACCTCGTCTACAGAAACCATAAACAGTTACGTGTTTCTGGAGTTAGATGTATACATATATGAACAAAACAATAAATCAATAAGCTTTTAAGTACAGACCCCATCATTAAAGTTTTATGTATCAATATGAAACAAAACTAGTTAAAAACTGGGCAATTATGTAGAAAAGTATATGAGTTTTTGTAAATTATTATGTTAAAGAGAAGAGGTGATAGTGAAATATTTAATAACTGGCACAGCATGGGTATATAAACCAAGATGGAAACTGGAAGCACTTAGAACAAAGGCTGGTCATTAGCAGCCAGCATTCGGCCAATATACTTAATGGACACCAACACGCCCAAAGAGCTGTATTTACAAAGACATATCTTAACACATCATCATCCTGTAATATAAGTTAACTCCCAAGATTTCATGAAAACAAAGGAATAAAAAGTCCAGTACTACACCATCTTAAATGCACCTGTTATATGAAGAGTAAAAGACAGGTTCAGAGGATTTGTATGTGAAATACATCATATAAAAACAACTTAAATTGAAACTTGAGACTATTCTGTACCTTTCTTAGAATGAGGTATAATGATGCCATATGTGTCATTTTTCAATAACCTCATAACAATCTGTCTTTCTTGGGAAATTACAAATAAGCCAAAGAATACGACTTTACTACGTTAAATAAATATTTTGGCAGTTTCTTATTCCTATTTCAAGTTGAAATACTTACAGATGACAATCCATACAGGAAAAAGAGCAGAAATATCACAACACAGCTACTTTGAGGGAATAATGCAGAAGTTGTTGCAATGACTGCCATTAGAATGGACATAAGAAAAATCAAACTTGCATACAGAAGAACCCAGGAGAGCCTAAAATGAGAATTCAAGTACATTTATTGTTAAATGCTCGAGGTTTTAAAAGTTCAAAACAAATCACTTTAAACAAAATTTCATCTTTATTTCAGCCATTATATTCTTAAAATTAAGTGAACTATTAATTTCTGTGTATACTCATGTATTGAAAATGAGTACTCTTATATGTAATTAAAAACAGTACTGGATAAGTTATACTCTGACATAGATATTAAATGATGATTATCTTTGCAAGAGTAAAAAATGAATTATCGTGATTAATTTAAATTTAATATTTCAAAACTTCAATCATACACTTCACTCCTGATTTTCTTAAAATACAAGAGTTTAATGACTAACAATTTTCTTTATTGCATGTGCTACAATAAAACCCCGGATAACTTATGGTATTTTAAACAATAAAGACCATATCACTAATCAACAACATACGTAATAATTACATATTTATACATCAGATCAAGAAAATCAGTAACAAGATTCACTATATTTGTTCGAAATTTCTCCTCAAATCAGAGTTCAATGGAACTTCTACAGCAGTTTCATTTTATCTTTACTTTTCAAGTTAATAGATGATGATTTAATATATGCTATCATAAAATCACTGAAATAGAGCTAAAGGATATCTAAATTTCCAAAATGCAACTCATCATTTTACAGAGGTAAAACTGAAGCAATGAAAGACTATTTTGCCTAAATTCTTCCAGCTACTGCTTCCTCACAAAATACTTTAATAACCCAATGCATCTTAAAAACCAATCACTACTAAAATGACAGGAGGTTAAAAAAAAAAAAAAAAGCAAAGAAAACAGGTTATACCCAATGATCTCATCAGGTAAAGTGTTATAATTAATTGTTGCATTGAGTTAAATGGAACAAAATTTTGTAAACTGGCCTATAATACCAACTCACATGCTTACTAACTTTTCCCAAAATGTATTAACTTTTCTCCCAATATGGGTCAAAATAAATTTTCTTACAACAAAATAGGAAAATTAAAGAAAATACACCTAGAATTACTAATAAAAATGCATGACTCTATAAAATTATTAATTTTAAAATGCTCACTTGTAACAAATTTTTCATTTGTTTATCAATTATTTAAATTTCATCTTAATTCACAAAAATAACCTTTTTTCAGGGAAAAAAAGCCTATAAGTTGCGTGCCCAAAGTTCAATCATTTTAACTAAATTTTTAATAGCATGTACATGCTATGATATTGGGAGAGGACCATACAAAGCAATTAATTTCCAGCTCTCCAAGAGCTCATCTATTCTATGCATTGAAAAATACACTAAAATACATGGAGCACCTTTTATCAATTCAAACAAAATGTGAAATAAAATTTACACACGTAATGTTAACATGCTTTCCAAATCCCATTTTTCTTATGTTAAAACAAGCCAATCAGTTGCTGAAGCTTGTTGAAGAGTCTCACATGTCAAGAGAAAGACAATCACTGGGAAAACAGGAGCAGTACCTCTCCTACCAAGTCAGGTGATAACAAAACTGAAATTCTGAAGATCCGTGTAATTAATCATTAATCATACGGAATAAACTTTTAGTAACATACCAAAAGGCAGTGTCATGAAGCCCCATTATCTTCAAAAACTCTTTTAGCTTCTTCTCTTTTTCTGCCACGATATGAATTGCCAAAAAGTATCCAAAGGGTGAAAATGCTATCACTAAGTATATTAAAATTACTCCTCGGGGAAAGGTATCTATTTCTACAACAGCAGTTTCTCCCATAATAACAGCTTTAGTTGATTCCAGCTCCTTCCATACAGAAACATTGGTCTTCAACTATAATTGGAAAATGTAAATACATTCGATTAATTTTCTTCTGAAAGTAACCCCTAAAAAATTGTGATAAATATACCAAAAGAAAAAAAAATTAGTCAGTAACCTAGTAAATACAATCCTCAAGAAGCTACACACCTGAAATAAAGTGACTGACTCCAAAACCATGATAGAGTAGAATTTGCTTTTATATATTCTGGAAGCAGACCATAAAGTTTAAAGTCTGAAGTTGGGAAGGATACATATTTTGATAAAATAATTTGTCAAAGAAAATAAAATTTCACAGTTATCATCTTAAGCAATTATATACGTATATTAATAAACCATTCATTTATAAAAATGAAGAATTAAGGAATGATTACTAGTACCATGAATAAATGGCTATCATTAAAAGTGTCCTTTTAAATAGTATTTTTTTTAAATAGTATGTCCTGCCCTAACTGGTTTGGCTCAGTGGGTAGAGCGTCGGCCTGCGGACTGAAAGGTCCCAGGTTCGATTCCGGTCAAGGGCATGTACCTTGGTTGCGGGCACATCCCCGGGGAGGGGGGGGGGGTTTGCAGGAGGCGGCTGATCAATGTTTCTCTCTCATCGATGTTTCTAACTCCCTATCCATCTCCCTTCCTATCTGTAAAATCCAATAAAATATGTTAAAAAAAAAAAAAGCTTAAATAAATAAAACAGTACGTCTATTGTTTTATAATTTACTAGGGGCCCAGTGCACAAAAATTTGTGCACTCGGGGTGGAGGGAGTGCCTCAGCCCGGCCTGTGCCCTCTGACAGTCTGGGACCCCTCAGTGGATGTCCTATGATGGCCCCAGTCTGCCAGGCGCCTTTTGTGTGTGTGTGTGTGTGTCACCACTGGGGACCTGCCCCCAGCCGCATCTGAGGCTCGGAGCAGTCCTCCTGTGTGTGTCTACCTGCCGGGGGCCTGCCCCCAGGCACACCGTGGAG
>PVJC01042341.1:0-14971 GCA_004026665.1 Murina feae
ATTGTGTGAGAGGAAGAAGCCAATAAGGAAGTCAAATACAATTGTGCGTGAAGGGGATAAGATTAAAAAAGAAAGTTAATAGGGGTGACCAGGACAGCAGGGGAGGGTAGTTAGGGGGATCAGGCAGGCAGGCAGAGTGGTTTGGGCAGGCAGGCAGGTTAGCGGTTAAGAACCAGAGGTCCTGGATTGTGAGAGTCCCCAAGAACTCCATGTTGGAGAGGGTACAGGTCGGGCTGAGAGACCATCCCCCCCCCCCCGCCTCCCGTGCACGAATTTTGTGCACTGGGCCCCTAGTTAAAATATAAATGCCATATATGATTATTTATATTTAGAGTCTAATAATGTTGAACTCATTGAAGCAGAGAGTAGAATGGTGATTGCCAAAGACTGAAAGGTGGCGGAAATGGAAAGATGTTGTTGAAAGATAAAAATTTCAATTATAATATAAATAAGCTCTGGGATCTAATGTATAATATGATTAGTATAGTTAACAATATTGTATTGTGTGCTTGAAATTTTCTAAGAGTATAAATATTAAACATTCAACCACCATAAATAGTAACTTTGTGAGCTGATAAATGTGTTCACAAACTTGTTTGTGGTAATCATTTCACAATATACATGGACACCAATCATGTTGTGTACCTTAAATATATATCATTTTATTTGTCAGTTATTCCTCAATAAAATTGGGGAAAATAAATTATAGTGAACAAAAAGATTCAATTTATAATAGCAGCAAATATATGAAGTGTCTTATATAAATTAACCAAGTGTAATTTTTATATAAAGATGTTATAATTTTATTGAAAGCATTAAAAACTTTTGAATAAATAAAACACCTAGTTTATCTCATGAAGACTAAATTATAACAAAAATATTCTCTGTAATTTATCTATACAAGTAATAAAAATCAATAAATTATTATTTTAGCACTGCTTCATTTATTCAAAAATAAATATTAAAAATGGAACAAATAAAATTTTCAGAAAAATTATGTGGAAAATATATATGAAAATGTAATAATTATAAGCAATTAGTATGAAGTAGCTCAGTAGAAAATAATGGACTCTAATAATAGACCCCAACAAATACAAAGGTTTATGGTAAAGGTGATATTTATAACACTTGAGAAAGGTGTAATGTGTTACATGTACAGGATGTCCACTTTACAAAACACAGAGGTCTTTCTTGTTACTCAAATTGTAAGCACATTAATGATTTAAAAATAACAATAATACATGGAAAATTTTTATACTTTTGTAATGCCAAAGGTGTGGAATTTCTATACTAATAAAAGGGCAATATGCTAATTAGACCAGATGTCTTTCTGCCTGTGATTCTGGACATCCTTTTAGATGAACACGGGACCGGAGGGAACCTTGGGTCCTGGGTGCCAGAGGGAAACTGGTGCTGGCAGCCAGGGAAAGTAAGGCCTACTCTTGCACAAATTTTGTACATTGGGCCTCTAGTCCTTTTATAAATTTTATAAAGTCCAAAAACTATTTTTAAATGTTTTAAAATCATAATACATAAAAATGTTATTAAAAATATACCATAAGAAAAGCATACAAAACCAAGAGTAATTTTGGGGAAATACATATATTGATATCCAATTATGTATTTGGAGAAATTCTCCTACAAATGATAGACACCAGCAGGAAATCTATGTCTTCTAAAGTCTATACTTAGTCAAAACAAAATGTAAATATAGGTTCAGGATTCTTAAATTATTCGGACCCTTTTTGATTTTAGAATAGATGCTCACTAGTCTGACATTCACATCCTATCTCCCAGAATTTGTGTATCTGTATCATTGTGTATATATGTGTGCAATGTGTATGCAAGTAGAGGGAAAACTAAAATATTAAGTGTACCCTTAGTTATTTATAATGTTTTCTCTAATTATTTTCTTACTATAGATTCATTGATTTTTATCATAAATTTTTCCATTATTCAAACTTAAAAGCAATGACATTCCCCTGCCTTTGAAATATTTTACTGTTATGTCACATTATGATATATCATCTTGTGCTATCTGATATCAATCAGGGACTTGGCTGATTAGTTGAATTATTTCCTTTAACTAGTTTGAAAATTTTAATCCAATATTAGAAAATCATTTCTGACTTTCATTCTAATCATAAGTCCACTCTAGGAATCAATATATGACTCATTAATTATTCTTTTTTTTTTAAATCCACACAAAAAGATATATTTGTTGATCTTAGAGAGAGAAGGAGAGAGAGAGACATCAATGTGAGAGAGAAACATTGATCATTTGCGTCTGTATGCATTCTAACTAGGGATCAAACCTGCAACCTATTGTGTGCCCTGACCAGGATGCTTCAACAAACAGAGCCACCCCACTGGGCTGATTATTCTTATTTTTATAATTATCACTGGCTTTTAAAAGAATTGAATTTCACTAGGAAAATCTTTACAATAAACAAATAAGAAAAAAGAGCAAGGACTTTGGATTTATTTAAGTAATCAAACAATCAGGCATTAATTTGAATCCATTTTTTATTACCTTTTCATGATAAGAAAATCTTTTTACATTGCATATTGATCAGGACAATTTTAAGCTTTATGAACAATTAGTATAACTGTGTTAATCACCTTGAATTTCACTTAGCAATTCTTTGAAATGTGTTCTTAAATATCATCTTTTCCTGCTCATATTTGACCCCAGTAGGGTTAAAGTGCTTCAATAAATATTCCTCTAAATTAGACTGAACAATGATTAGGGACATTTTTCTCCTGATGGATTAATTATCTTGAAAGGCTGTCATTAGTTGGATCTGTTCCCTGTGTGCTACTGTTGAAGCACCATATCGGACCATGCTGTAGTGTGGGCATCTTACACATTGTCCCTCTCAAGTTCTAATTCAACACCTCGTGCTGTGCTTTGCTTTCTTCTTTTTTACGCATTTCTGCAAGTAAGTACTGTGCTAGGTGCACTATTATTTTATTGTTACAATTCTCCAAACAGCCCTAGGATTTTGGAAACATTTATCCCATTTTATATGAAGAAACTAAGGCCCAGAGAAGTGTATTTGCTCCTCCAAGGTCTCCTAGCTGATATAGAGCAGAGCCAGAATTTAAACCTAAGACCTTCTCATGCTAAAACCCATGTTTGTTTGTTTTAATATAATAATTGCCAAAAATTGCCATTGCAATTGAATTGCATTTCCACAAGCACGTTATATGAGGTGTTGTCTTGTTTTAAGGATGGATTAATATTAGATTTTTTGCAAACTCACAGTGTTGATTCACACAAAGCAAATCAACCCTAACACTCTGGCCTGTCCCAAGACAAAATTTAAGACAGTGGCTCAATGACCAAAACACCCTTTGTCATCACATTGCTGCTGTCTCATTTGACTCATCTGCTACCCCCTGACCTCCTCAGTTTATTAACAGACTCCAGTACCTACTCAAACCGAGGGACCGAAATAGCTTCAAGGTTGTTGTCGGGAATCTTAGGTCATTCTGTACAGCACACTTTACAATCAGCACTTCTGGCATACTGTACATTAATAGAATTTTGATATAGCAAAAATACTGTTGTGGGATTCATCATTTGGTAAATCCTCCACCGTCTGCAGTTTTACAGAGCCATTTAATTAGCAATTTTACAACCTCCTCTCCTCTCATTAAATTAATTAATAATTAAGTTCACATATAGGCATCTTTAATGTCATAATTATATTTCAGTTTTATGGTCACTGGAGTTTAGCTCATTAGGGGAGGCACTCATAAACCATAGCCCATTTCAGCGGCTGAAGCACTTCTATGTCACCAGAAGCCAGTTAGTATTTCCGTTTCTCTGTTCCTTGGGCAGCACTACCATTTGCAGAAAGGAATTCTGGCCTTTGTCCTCTGCAAGCATAAAATAACAACTCCAGTAACAATACCAGTCAATGCATGGCCAAATGCGCATAATGTCATTTTGAGAGTCTTCTTGACTTTTATAATGTCTCCCTGGAATCTTTTTGTAACCTTAGCTCTCAGTGGGCTCTCGCATTGGATCGAGTTCTCCCACCTTTACATCTGGCATTAAGCACAAAGTAACCATGTCGAAGAATCATGAGTGATGTCTTCTCATTGACTCCATGATTTACTAAGTCGGTTATGGCATTTCACACAATATGGTAGGCTATGCATTGCTTTGGGTAGAGCGGATTTATTTCAGTCATTATCACTGATTAAACTGGCTTAGTGGAAGAGGCAAAACCAAACTTGCCTTTGAAATTGTTCTTATTTAATTTAGTTCGCCTTCACATAACCCAGGACAGTGCTAATTATTCCTTGATGGAGCTCATATTTCTAATGTAATTCATATGTAAATGCTAATTTGATTCATATGGGAATGTTTGTGCGCCTTGCCTCATTTCAGGCAAGAGCACAAATGCAGAATTAGAACTGTTTGGAAAGAAAAACTGGATGTTGCCTTTTGTGACCTGGCTTTGATTTGCTTTGCTTTGTTGTTCCTATAACAGAGCTTAATCACTTTTGAAGGTTAAGATATTAAACTGCAGTTTAGAGGATAAAAACCATCTTTACACCTTTAAAGAATTTGGGGATATTTAAAGGTACAAATTGCATTCTCTCATGCTATCAAAAGTCTTACCCCTTAAAGCTTTACTCTAATTTTCTGTGAAAGAACGTATTCTTAAGGATTTTAAGATCTTTAAAATTATAGTCTTCACAAATTGCATTAAAAGAAAATGTAATAATTATTCTACTATATTCAAACTTCCATAAAGATAAAATAAGAATGAATCAGATCCCAAATTAAAGATTCTTTTTTAGAAATAGTGATGGGTTATTACGCGTTTGGATAGACTACAGTATTATAAGTCAGCTTCGAAGAAGGGTGAACTAAGACAGGTCATGGTTTGAAAAATGCACTAGACTGAACTGGTTATGCATGTCAGCATATCAAATTGCCACAAGGTCAAGAGAAAGAGGAAAAACTATGGGGTGTTCTATCTAAAGTAATAAGTATAATACCAGTGTAAGGTAATATTCAGAGAAGATGTGACGGCAACTGGTGCATCCTAAAAAAACTGAGTGAGAAACTGAAAGTAGCAAAGATTAGAAATGGCCTGTGTTTGATGGCAAGGCTGAAGCACAGTCCCGGAGGCTTGCAGAGACTTTTCACTTCCCAGCTGTGTGTGTGTGTGTGTGTGTGTGTGTGTGTGTGTGTCCTAAACACTTTACAGTAAGAATGAATGCCAAATAAATATTTATATATTGCATTTTAGAAACATTTTTACAAACTTAAGGATGTCTCCAATATGATTGAAGAAAAAATGAGAAAAGATCTAAGATGAACAACCTGAATTTAAAAGGAAAAATTTTAATCACTTCAACCATGGCAACCTCAACATTTTAATTTAAAAAGTTGATTTCTGTTTCTTTGCTATCTCTCCTAATATACATCCACTTTGTATAGTGCTTTCTGATGTATTTTGCATAAGCCCAAAGAAGCTGTGATGTCCATTAAATAAAAATTGCAAACTGCAGAATGGATATAGAAATTAACAACTTATTTGCATCTTGGTGTCATATCATGTTTATACCTAAGTCAGAAAGGACCTTTTCAGTCACAGTATCTTCACAAAGGCTGACTTTTAATATCTAGGACAAAATTACACTTGCATTCAATATGCACACACTCATATACACACACATCATGCCAACATTAGAGCTGTCCGAAACTATTTTCAATAATTGATTTGCCGTTTAATTGAACAGCATGACTGACTAACATAGCTCATTACTTTACTCATTAGTTAATTATCGAAGAAAGTAGGACAAGTCAATAAAATGGAAGGCTGTAAATTCCGATACTAATTAGCACCAGCATTTCCTTAGAGACATATTTAAGGGCAGATTGGCTACCTGAATGTCCTAGGACCTTGCAGATGAAGGAGAAGGGTAGATGCACCATAAATCTAGATAACTGGGAAGGAGGATGAGTAGACAGTAAGTAGACATGTACACTTGTACTTTAGCTCCTGTCACCTCCACCATTTGAATGGAAATACTGAAACATGGAACTGGATAGGAAATCATTATTAGGAGAGAGGTGCATTTAGTATACTTTGAACACAATTTGCAAAACAAGCTTGCATTATGTTTTCTTTTAAAATAATCTTTCCCATTTTGGTTTCCATATCCAGTTTATAGAGATTTTCAGGACAAATTACATTTATGTGTAGATTTCTTATGAATGGATTCCATTTTCAATAATTTGACTAGAGTGAGAAGGACTTTATAATGCTAACAATCTTTTTTTTTTTTTTTTACTTATGAGAAAAAGGTAGTCACGTAATTTTTAAATACATATTAACCATATGTAATCAATAGGTGCTATTATGCATTCATCATTCAATGACTGACAAATGCAAAAATGCATGCTTCCACACACATAAACATGTGTTGGCCTACCTTTCTCATTACATAGAACTGAATTCAAATCCCCCTTATGTCAGTGCTATTATATACGCTTGAAAAAAAACTTCCATCTATTTAGCCTCACTATCTTCACATTGATAAAGTAGGGACAATGAAATCTACATTACATTTCAGAATGTCGAGGAGCTGAAAAGAAATAATGATTTGCTCTAACAGTGTCTGTCACAGCAACTAGGAGGGTACTTCTTATTCTGTCCTTGGCAAAATTCCTAATTAGCCTATAGGAAGCTACAAATGGTCCAGAACAGCAAGGCAGTCTGCCTATGGAAATATTTTTTAAAATTGTCAGAAATTATTGGCCTGATTGTGATTACTTCCAATGTGTGCTGATGGTGCGATATGGATTGTACACAAGGCAGCTGTTAGTGAGACAGTGCTGTCCTCAGCCTGGCTGCTATGGAGATGGTCTTGGGCAGAGCATTTCCAGTAGAGATGTCCAATTAACCGTGCGTTAACCTTGATCTCGTTTTTAAAATAGATTTTTTATTGATATCAGAGAGGAAGGGAAAGGAACAGAGAGATAGAAACATCAATGATGAAAGCGAATCATGGGTGAATCATGGGCTGCCTCCTGCATCCCGCACTGGGGATTGAACCCACAACTTGGGCATGTGCCCTGACTGGGAATTGAACCGTGACCTCCTGGTTCAAAGCTCGATGCTCAACCACTGAGCACCACCAGCTGGGCTCCCTTGATCACTTGTAATTCCTTAGTTTGAACACTAAAATACATTGGTTATAATTTTTCAGATTTCTTAGTAAGACAAAAATAAAGAAAACACTCTAAATTAATTTTGCAATAAATAAACCCAAAGTTAACATAAAGGGAAATCACAACTTATTTTTCTTTGACTCATTATAGTTATAGTTGGCATTATTTTCAAACCACAAGCAATAATTTCCTCTTTTAAACATATTTTATAAGTACTGTATTAAGCTAAGCTCTTCTAAAGATTATGTAGAGAGCTTTTATCAGCATTCTTGAGAAATAGGCCTCAGGTGCTAATAAATTAAGGCTGAGATTTAAGGACAAAAATGTGGTGGGATAGTTTAATGAAAAGCTCCTGGTTAAAATAGTGTGTGTGTGGGGGGGAAAGTCTAATAGTTTTAGCAAAAACATTTGAAAAATTACACATGCTTTATGAACATTTGGAAACTATAAACAAGTCAGAAGAAAATGGTCAAGTGATCCATATAGAATAAAATCAGCTGGGAAGAAGCTGAAATACATTTCTGCTATTGAATACTCCTTTCAATGTATAAATGCCAGAAATGCCATCACAAGATGCCTGAGTATTTGAAAAACACCCATTTGAAGATGTTATAAAGCTTACATTTTTGGCCCACATGATTGCATAGTAAAAACTGTGCAGAACCCTTGAAAGGAAAACAAGAAGAAAAATGGCAAGATGTTCTCTATTTATTAGTTATCCTCTTACATTGAAGAGCTTATGAAAAGGCACATTGAACAAAAATCAGAATCACAAATGATTACTAGAATGATATAAATTTTGACTGAAACATAAATAAAAAATTCAAGGCTTTTCATAAAAATGATTTCCTAAACTTCAAAAAGCAATTGATTTAAAAGTAAATAAAACAAATTAGTCACTATGTGTCATGTATTTATTATTTGCCTGATTACTTCCATTAGATTAACAAAATTTAAGCTCTTACTAAAAATGATATGGATTTAATAGGATAAAGATATCACCTCAAAAAAAGAAAATTTATACAAAGTAACATTTAAAGGCATATAAATAATAAGGGCCATTATTTGAATACATAGGTATTTGCTTTACCTGATAATATTTATATAGTAGAAACATTGGAAATTCACTAGAAGTTGACTATGAAATTGAAAGTCATATAATATTTGTTCTTTTGTGTGTGGATTATTTCACTTAGCCTACTGTTTTCAAGGTTCATCTATGTTCCAACATGTATCAGAATTATATTCCTTTATAAAGCAAAACAATATTTCATTGTATATGCTAGATTTTGTTTATCTATTCATCTTTTTTTTTATATTTACCTAGCAAAGCCCACAATCAAGGAGGAAATAATTAATGAATGCCACTTTCTTTGTTTTAAATATGTTTTTATTGATTTCTTTCAGAGAAAAAGGAAGGGAGAGAAATATAGAGATGAAATAATCAATGGGAAATATCATCAATTGGCTGCCCCTTGCCCACCCCCTACTATTGGGGATCCAGCCTGCAACCTGGGCTTGTGCTCCCAACAGGAATCAAACTGGTGACCTCTTGGTTCATGGACTAACACTCACGCAACCTCAACCACTAAGCCACACTGGCCAGGTTATCTAGTCATCTTTTGATGTCGTGGGATGTTTGGGGCTATTGTGAATAATGCTACAGTGAGCACATACAAGTATCTGAGTTACTTTTATATTTATTTTAACCTCACCTGATGATGTGTTTTTACTGATTTTTAATGAGAGAGAGAGGAAAAAAAAGAGAAAAGACATGGATGTGAGAGAAAAATATAGATTGGTGCCTCCCATGGGCACCCCAACTGGACATTGGAGGTCAAACCCGCAACCTAGATATGTGCCCTGACCAGAAATCAAATCTGCAACCTTTTGGTATACTGGACAACGCTCCAACCCACTGAGCCACTGGACGAGGGCATAATTACCTGCTCTTTAAATACTCTTCCATTTAGTTAAATTCAACTGGTAGATAATTATTAAATGTATTTCTTCCAAGAAATGATAACAAAAAGATTAAAAAAAAAACATATACAAAAAAAATCATAGTCCCTACCTTCAAGGGACTTAGAATTTTCAAATGTCATCGGTGCATAAACATTTATTTGAGATAATGTATATATATAAACAGTTAATATGCAAAACGTCCCCTCGAAAGTTTGATTCTGATCGCCAGCCAGGCCAAGGGATCCTACCTGGGCACACATTTCATGTACCCAGCCTCTAGTGTCATAAAAGCAAAGTGGTTTCTGTAGTGTAGCTAATGCTTGCAGAAAATGACCTCAATCTATAATTATGAACTACTAGAGGCCCGGTGCACAAAAATTTCTCCCCTGGAGAGGGGGTGGTCCCTTAGCCTGGCCTATGCCCCCTCACGGTCTGGGACCCCTTGGAGGATGTCCAACTGCTGGCTTAAACCCACTCCCAGGGGGATCGGGCCTAATCTGGCAGTCAGACAACACTCTGGCAGCCCAGGAGCCCTCGGGGGATGTAGTCAGACATCCTTAGCGTTGTTGAGGAGGTGAGAGAGGCTCCTGCCACCAACGCTGTATTGGAAGCCATCAGCCTGGCTTGTGGCTGAGCAGAGCTCCCCCTGTGGGAGTGCACTGACCACCAGGGGGCAGCTCCAGCATTGAGTGTCTGCTCCCTGGGGGTCAGTGTGTGTCATAGTGACCAATCATTCCCAGTTGTTCTGCTGTTAGGGTCAATTTACACAATACCCTTTTATTATATAGGTCAGAGGCCTGGTGCACAGGTGGGGGTCAGCTGATTTGCCCTGAAGGGTGTCCTGCCGAGGTGCCTGGACAGCCTGGGTGAGGGGCTGAGGGCTGTTTTCAGGCTGGCCACAGCCTCTTCAGGGTGGGGGTCTAATACTGGGGTGCTGGCCAGTCTGAGGGCTGTTATCAGGATGGCCATGGCTGTAGGCTGGAAGCAGGTATCTGGGATTTATTTAACTTCTTTTTTTTAAAAAAATATATTTTATTGATTTTTTAAAGAGAGGAGGGGTTAAGGAGGAGGGGTTAGGAATAGAAAGTTAGAAACATCAATGAGAGAGAAGCATTGATCAGCTGCCTCCTGCACACCTCCCACTGGGGATGTGCCCGCAACCCAGGTACATGCCCTTGACTGGAATCGAACCTGGGACCTTTCAGTCCACAGGCTGATGCTCTATCCACTGAGCCAAACCGGTCAGGGCTATTTAACTTCTATAATTGAAACTTTGTTGGCTTGGTCCTGCTCAAAGCTGCCAGCTGGAAACAGGTATCTTGGGTTTATTTACCTTCTGTAATTGAACCTTTGTTGCATTGAGCAAAGCTCAGGGCCCACAGGGCAGGTGTGAATCTTGTCTTCCTGCCTCACTACAGCTCCCTGGCTGCCGCCATCTTTGTGATGGAGTGAGGGTTAATTTGCATATTACTCTTTTCCCTGGGCCGTAGACCCCCACACCCCTACAATTGCTGGCTTCATAGAGCCCAGGCCTCGGTGATCACCGACTCTGATCCTGCCCTCTGCCATTGCCGGCTCTGCCCTTGCTTCACTGGCCAAGGCTGCAGGCCTGGGCAGGAGACCCCCAGGCCTCTGCTGGTGCCCAGACCCCTGCAATCGTAGGCTCTGTCCCTGCCCCTCTGATTGCTGACTCTGTGGAGCCCAGGCCCCTGCAATCTCTGGCTTTGTCCCTGCCCAGGCCTGAGGCCTCTGGCCCAGGCCTTATGCCTGGGTAGGGCACCCTCATACCCCTCTGATCACTGGCTTTGCCCCTGCCCCCTTCGATCACCAACTCCTCCCTTTCCCATGCCTGAGGCCTATGGCGAAGGCCTCTGGCCTGGGCAGGGGACCCCCAGACCCTTCTGATCACCTCTTCCACCCCTTAGGCCCCCTGCCTCCCCCACCATCTTCATGGCTAACAAGCCTGACCACTTCAGTGGCGGGACTGAGCTGGACTGAGCGCCGCCATCTTGTGGCTGTGGGGGAAGCCATCTTTGTGATGGAGTGACACCTAATTTGCATATTACTCTTTTGTTAGATAGGATTAGCACTAGATTTACATAAAGAGCAAGGGTGGAAAGTTGAAATAACTAAATATCAGCTTTGCCATGCAGTAGCTCTTAAACTTACCTAAACATTAGGTACTCTAATCTCCTCATTTGTCAAATTGGGGTACTGACTCCTCTTCTTGTGTGACTACTGTGTAAGGTCAAATGAGATAACAGTTGTGAAAACACTTTGGGGACTTGAAGGTCCTGTGCAAATGTAAGGCACTATTGTTGTTTATATTCTTGTGCATCAATTACTCAGCATCATAATAGTTGGTAATAATCATTAAGGGTGTCGTTAGAAATGGAGCCATGTCTGTAAGTTTATATGCAGTCTTTGTGTTTGTGTACAGAACGCACCTGTAATTTGGGTACATTGGTATGTGCACTTATTTTCTTTCCAATCTATGCATTTCTCTTCTAGTAAATGCTGTTAAACTGCTGACTTCCTTTCTGCAAGCTCTGTATACTAGCACAAGATGCGCAGTGTAGCTAGAATAAAGTGTGTAGCTGGATTTTAGTGGTCCTCTTGCAGAAACTGGGCCCTCAGGCCTCAGTAGCCTTTAATCAGCTGTAACTGGAGTGAAGCTGTCAGCCCCAGCTTGTTCTCTGTCAGCTTCAGCACCATTTAGAGCATCCCTGATAAATGTACAGTGCAGATCTCAGTCCACCTGTGAGGAAGAAAGACCAAACATCTTTCAATCACTGAAAGAAACTTTATTCAGATTAGTCATAAAAAAAAATCCATGGGCTAGACAGTTCAGTGCTAATAAAATAGAAGTTGGTGATATACGAATAGATAAGATGGGGAAATACAGCAATCTTGGTATATCTAGGGGTTTTAGAAAATACGTAGAAATAGAGGAAAAGAAAAGAGAAGAAAGGGAAAGTTGGGATAGACAAAGTTAATGAAGAGTAAAGTAAAAATACCAAGAGAAATTTCCTGATTTTCTCCTTGAGTTGTAAAAAGAAAAGTCAGGGCATATATATACTCTAGCCACTTCTAAAGGAAGAAAGTGTGTGGTTTGAGGGAAAGAAATTTATATAATAATTTAGAAGTACTAGATTTGAAGAAATGCACTTGAGTTACCACTTAATTATTTACTGTCTGTATAGTTTACTCATCTATAAAATGAGGATAAAAGAGTTCTCACCTAAATGAAGATAAAAAGAAGTAATATATGGGCTTTATAAATTCTAAAGCAAGCTCCAAATATTTGGCTAAGTTAATGTCATGCAAATTATTTCTTGGTGTCCTAAGAGGCTAACTATAAATCTACCCAAAAGAAAAACAAATATTTTTTTTTCCTAAGAACTCTGATATTAAGCATTGGCTTTAATTGAGTTGCTTAAATAGAATGTTCCATTCACACTTTAAAGCCTAAACAAGTTCAATTACAGATGTCTCTGGTATCACAGTCAGGCTGGATATATAGCCAATGATCAGTCAGTTGCTTCTTGCAATGAAAGAAGTGAACATTTTCAAACCTTTAAAGCAGCATCTCAAAAATATGTCCCAGACTGTGCTAGTCTTATGAAATAAAAGTTCCCATGGACAAAGATGTAAATTTTATAAATATAACACATTATCTCTTTAATGAAAATTTACAACATTTTTGCATATCAAAGTCTCCCTGCATGTGAGCAGTAAACAAACCTGCTTAACGTTTTAGAGTTATCCACCAATTTGAATTGTGTGCCCTAAAATCCCTGGTAACAGGACCAGTACTTGCAGTCTGTAAGGGCAAAGTGATCAATCAAATAGATATCCTCCTCTCTCTTTATCTACTACTAGGGGCCTGGTGCACAAAAATTTGTGCACTTTTGGCGGGGGCGGGGAGTGGGGGGGGTGGTCCCTCAGCCCGGCCTGTGCCCTCTTGCAGTCTGGGACACCTCGGGGGAGATGTCCACCTGCTGGCGTGCCTGGCCAGCCTGGGTGAGGGGCTGAGTGCCATTTTCAGGCTGCCCACAGCCCCTTCAGGGTTCGTGCACTGGGGGGTGGGAGGGCTGGTGAGTGCAGGCCTGGACGTTTCCCACCAGAGGGCCCACTATCGCACATGCCTGGTGGGCCCCCACCACTGAGGGGACACACCTGGTGCAGAGCTGTGTGGCAAGCCAGGGTGGAGGCTAGTGCAGGATCCCTCAGTGGGGCCCTGCTGCTGAGCAAACACACCCGGGGTGGAGCCAGGCAGCAGGCTTCAGATGCTCTGCACTGTGCAGCAGACGCTCTTGCATGCCCTGTGGAGGCCTCTGGGGGCAGATGAAGGTAGTGGACACTGGACGGGTGCTCCTGGATGCCCCTGGGGAGGAGCCACGCAGCTGACCCAGGACAGGTGCTCCTGCATGCTCCGCAGAGGCCCCCGGGGTGGAGCTAGGCAGCGGACCCTGGACTGGCGCTCCTGGACACCCCGAGGAGGCCCCAGGCCGGACCCCCCCCCACTCACTGAGCTGACACACCTGGCACAGTTGTGCTGGCCGTAGAGGCTCCCAGTGCAGAGCCGCCCTGCCAGCCTCCATCTTGGCTGGGTTAATTTGCATACAGCCACTCTGATTGGCTGGTGGGCGTGGCTTAGGCATCCCAAAGAAGCGGTCAATTTCAATATTACACTTTTATTAGTTTAGATAATTGAAACACTGTTGCTTTAAGCTGAGGCCTAGGCAAGTAATGAAACCTGTTTGCTTCAGCTCCGTGGCTTCTATAATTGAAACATTGTTATCATGACCAGAGGCTCAGCCAGCCTAGGCAGGCAGTTGAAATGAAAGCCTTTGGTTTGCTCTAGCTCAGTGGCTGCCAGCCTCCATCTTGGCTGGGTTAATTTGCATACAGCCGCTCTGAGTGGCTGGGAGGCGTGGCTTGGCTGGTGGGCATGGCTTAGGTGTTTCGGGTGATGGTCAATTTGCATATTACTCTTTTATTATATTAGATCTCTCTCTCTCTCTCTCTCTCTCTCTCTCTCTCTCTCTCTCTCTATATATATATATATATATATATATATATATATATATATATATATACTAGTAGCCCACTGCAGGAAGATTCCTGCAAGAATAGGGCTTCCTGAGCCACAGCGAAGCAGAGAAGGGAACAAACCCCTCCTCGGCTCCTGTCTCTGCTGCCACAACTCCCATCTCTGCTTGGCTTCCTTCTAAGCTGTCTTTAGTCTTCGCTCTCCTGTGTTTGCAAATTAACCGCCATCTTTGATGGGTTAATTTGCATACAGTCACTCTGATTGGCTTATGTGTCTCAGAGTGATGATTAATTTGCATATTACTCTTTTATTATATATATACTAGGGGCCTGGTGCACAAAAATTTGTGCACTTGGGAGGTCCCTCAGCCTGGCCTGTGCCCTCTCAAAGTCTGGGACCCCTCTGGGGATGTCCACCTGCTGGTGTGCCTGGTCAGCCTGCGTGAGGAGCTGATGGCTGTTTGCAGGCTGGCCAAGCCCCCCAGTGAGGACCCTGACCCCATGGGAGTGTGGCCAGCCTGGGTGAGGGGATGAGGGCTATTTATAGGCTGCCCACAGCCCCTTCAGGTTTTGGGTCCCTACTGGGGTACCTGGCCAGCCTTGGTGAGGGGCTGATGGTTGTCTGCAGACTGGCCAAGCCCCCCAGTGGCATTCCTCACCCCATTGGTTTGTGGCCAGCGTGGGTGACGGGCTGAGGGGTGCTTTCAGGCTTTCAGGCTGCCCACAGCTCCCATTGACCCAATGTCCCAG
>PVJC01042342.1:0-14976 GCA_004026665.1 Murina feae
ATACAAGTCCTTTGGTTGATCTCTTACCACCCCCACCCCCCCACAACTCTCCCCTGCCTTCCCCTGGTATGCATATCCCACCTTTGAGGAGTACTAGGTGTTGATGGGAATGTGAAAACCTCCATTGACACAGCCAATGTGAGTAGAGAGACTGTCTCTTATGTGGTTATTATATTCATGATACATGAAGGATAGAGAGATAAACTACAATTGCATTCTTTCAGCTGTTTATCTGGCTCAGTATATCACTTAAGCTAAACTTATTCTAAACTTTGATGAATATTATATCTTCAATTTGAAAGGTGACTTCTTGAGATAAGAAGATGCAACACTTCATTTGCTTAATCCTGCTTATCTTCTCGTTATAGGTCACTTACATAAATTACTAGAGGCCCAGTACACAGTGGGGTCCCTCAGCGTGGCCTGTGGAAATAGGGTGAAAACCGCTGTCCAATGCCACCTGTCACTCCTGCCGGCTGCTCCCGCTCATCCCGCCTCGCTACGCCTGCTGCGAGCTCACACCCTACGCCACCACAGCAGGGATCACAAGCGGTGAGCCCTGCATCTGGTTCCCATCGGTCAGATGAGCAGCGCTCTTTCATTGAGCATTCGCCCCTTGGAGGTCAGTGCATGTCATAGCAACCAGTTGACCTGTCATTTGGTTGTTCGGTCACTTAGGCTTTATATATAGAGATTTGTAGGCTTGTTTTTTAGAAAACTACTTCCACCCATCAAACAATTGAAATGCTTATAAAAACAAAGTGAATTTATAATATCACTGAATATCAAGATTAATAATGTTCTAAATTGCCTTTATTTATTAATGTTAATAAATAAATGCTAGATAGATATAGGTAGATGAGAGATAGATGATAAATAGATAGATGATAGATAGATAGATAGATAGATAGATAGATAGATAGATAGATGATAGACCGATA
Organism: Murina feae; assembly: GCA_004026665.1. Lineage (NCBI taxonomy): Eukaryota > Metazoa > Chordata > Mammalia > Chiroptera > Vespertilionidae > Murina > Murina feae. The sequence goes on from PVJC01042342.1 coordinate 942, forward strand.
GATTCTAAAAGCAAATGGAATGGGACTGGATAGAAGCAAACCTACCCTAAGGTGATCACATGGCCTACTAGTAAGCACATGGCTCTTCATCAAAGTGTATGAAAAGATAGGAAGCCTCTTTATTTCTCTCTTTTGTTTCAGAAAGCTGGGATCTTTACAAAGAATCCTTCCTGAACTTAGAAATGGTCTGCAAACATAGATGACAAATACTTACTCTACATAATTAGTTTCCTCTTAGATAAACTACATGGATATAGAAAAAACACTATAAGCAACCAAGGAAATAAAAATGAAAGTGTCCACAAATGATGGAATGGTTTCTATAGAGTTTTCAAAGGAAGAACTAAGTCTAATAAATTGTATATACTGATGATGAATAAAGGCAAAGGAAGATATGTTCAAGATTCAGAAAATATTCACCCATGAAAACTTTCAAAACTGAATATGTACTTTAATTTAAGATCAAAGAGAACACCTGCACTCAAGAAGGAAAGTTGGAGCATGAAACAGGACAGTGAGTACTTAAAACTGATTAAACAGCAAGTTCAGTCAAAATCATTATTTTAATCAGGTGGCTCAATGGAATGAAAATATTAGAAGTGATTTTTCAAAAAGAAAATGTATTATGCAAAGTATTTTATTTAAGAATTTAAAACTCAGATTAAAAATAAACAGTATGGCCCTAACCAGTTTGGCTCAGTGGTTAGAGTGTCAGCCTATGAACTGAAGGGTCCTATGTTCAATTCTGGCAGGGGCATGTACCTTGGTTTCGGGCACATCCCCAGTGGGGGGTGTGCAGGAGGCAGCTGATCAATGTTTCTCTCTCATCGATGTTTGTAGCTCTCTATCCTCCCTTCCTCTCTGTAAAAAATCAATAAAATATATTAAAAAAATAAATAAACAGTATGAATGGAGGGGATGGGAAAGAAAATCAGGCAAAATGTCTCGCTTTAAAACAAGAAGTGAATTTAATGAAAATATCAATGCACAAGTGTCATATCAAGATCAACATTTTTACATATATAATTTGGAATTTAAAAGTTCCATGAGAAGTGGAACTCATTGTTTTAGGACTTCTTGACCACATTGAGCATTCTAGGAATAGAATTAATGAAAAAAAAAAAAAAAGGCTTCTCATAGAATGAAATGCTTATCTAAAACAGTCCTCAGAGCTAGTGACCTTTTTACAAATAGTGCAAAAGAAAGAAGAAATAGAAATTCTTAAAAATATGAAAAATTTTCAGACCTTTAGTCATTTCTTAATTTAGCCCATTGAATCATTCAAGTATAAAGCATATTGATGACTACTCTTCTCAAACCTTAGTTGTTTTGCTGGTAAAGCTACGATGGCCTCCTTCATAGTTGTCAACCTCATATTTTCAAGTGAGACAAATATTGTTTATGTGACTGCTGTCTTTTGAAAACACTATTTTGTTCTTTTTTTAAAAGGAAAAAGCAATTCTGAATGTTGTCATTCAACCAATTATACTTGGACTTGCTAGGCATGGCTAAATATAAAGGATTACAATAGTTCTTGTCATGTGAATCATAATTCTATGTGCCATCTATCAATAACAATTACACTGACAGCATCCTACTTGTAACACACTTGATACCTGTTGATGTGACACACACAAGCATGTTTTGAAAGGAATCTAAAGGAAAAATGGTTGCCAGCATTTTTATTGTTATGACCATACCTGCTTGAAAAATATAACTAACCATTTTGTAGAAATGGTTTTGATCTAGATAACTGAAGATAGCTTTTTTTTAAAGACTCTGTAGTTAATGTTCATTATGATCACTGAAAGGATTGTCACAAAGTTTAATCTCTAATGGGTGTGTCTTGTCATTCTTCCCTACATTAAGAGAAACATATTACATATCTTCATTTTTTACTGAAGCTTTGAAAAATTTAGCTATCCAAAGTCATACAACTATCAAAGCACTGAGTCGGGGCACAAAAGCTCAGGTCTGTCTGACCCCAAAAGCTTAATCTTAAAAATGGAACTGGACTTACTTCCTCCCTCCAAACTGACATCCACTAGTTAGAATATTTTTGAATTTTTTTTTTGAACTGTGGCATCTTAAGGTGAACTGTTAAAACACTTTTGGTACTACTCTACTTGTGTCAACTACACTAATTTCTTAGCAAACATGTAAAGTTATATTTTGCTTTAACTATATAATTTTAGAATAAGAATAGATATGTAAGATTAAATTATCCCAACTTTTATTAAAAAGAAAAATGAAAATGTAATATTTGCCTCTGGTTACTTAAGTAATCCAGAATAAAAAACAGGACCAGAATCCAATCTTAGGAATCCTACCCAGTCCTTTCTCCAGGAGAGGTGATGATGAATAGTTACAAAAAGTGCTTCGCTCATTTAAGTATATTCTAGAACATTTGTAATCTGTGCATGACAACTTGGTGTGCCATCCAAACACTCATTTTATAGAAGTGGGAATAAATTGACAAGCTCCTTTCCTCTTCTCCTTTCTTTTTGTTCTCTATCCACATGGAAAGTGTGTATTCAGCTATTGATAACTCCAATGCCTTAGGCTCCAGTCAAATTAGCATCCTGCCTATGATCACTAGACTATCTTTTCTCTTAAGCATAGAAAAGCTTATCCTACATCATAAACAAAAACTGGTAACAACTGTTCTCCACACTTTAACCTATTTTTAAAGTGGTACAGTGGCATTTACCTTCTCATTTCTATCCATAAAAAGAAAATAAAAAGCCAAGAAAATACACAATGTATGAGGAAGTTAGCTGTGGTTGTCTTCCCATAAGAAATTTCACCTTGTAAGCATACGAAGAAGACTAAAGTTATTACTTCTAAAAGGCAGATCAAATCATGCGGAAAGTCACTCTCTCGATCAATTTTAGTAAAGGCACAAACAAGAATTACGTGTGCTCACATGCTTTCATTATGAAGTAGTTCTCCTTAATAATGCAAATTTTAATATCCATGTAATCCAAAAGTATTTGAAAGGATTACACTTGTAAAATCTTTACGGTGAAGCACAGGCTCTAAATATGAGTAAGGAGTTAGAAATGTTCTGTAAAGATCATTATTCATTAGTATAAGTATTTATAGAGGCTGGGAAGGTGTCTCTTATCTTCTTGTCAATGAACTCAGCCAAGTGGTCTCCAGCCTCTAAAATAACAAGTTAGAAAAAAAAAAGATAAAGTCTTATTCAGACTTGCTTACTTTTACTTCTACTTAGAAGTAAACCCAGAACAAAGGTGCTGTTGTTTAAGTTTTATGTGAAATGAGATCTTCCTTTGGTAGAACTTTAGGCACTAAATAATATTAATGGAAAATCTTAATGTCTCCCTAGTGTCTTTGAGAAGTTTGGAAAACTTGTTTGCAGCTTCTTCTCAGCTATTTTATATAAGACATCTAACTTCAGGTTTATTTTTATTACTTTTAACAATTTATTCATCTGTAGCAGGGAGAAAAATAGTGCTAAATATCTTCAAAATACACAATTTTTGTAAAAATAAAATTTTATAATAACTACTATAGTACTTTTTAAAATGCAGAACATAAAAGTATTAGCTTTTAATTCTTTAAACATAAATTATGGACATATTAAGTGATATATAAAATGTGATTTTAAATATGCTGCAAGCATCATAAGCAATAGTATGCCTTTTGATTTAACAACTCCACTTCTAAGGTTCTATCCTTAAGAAATAATTAAATATGAAGCCAAAAGTATACACAAAAGGACATTAACAGTACATTTTCTAATAATAAGTAACACAAACAAGTAAAGAAGCAAGTAGTAAACCTGAAAACAACCTAAATTACCAAAATTAAAGAATAATACATTAAGACTAATCATTGACTTTTCCAGTAATAAAAAAAATCCTTAAAAGTTGATGATATATCAAATGTGCATGATGTAATGATATATCCAATATGCATGATGTGAAAGCAAAATAGGAAACTATGTTTACAATACCATTATATATATATATAAATTATAAACAGATGTGTGCACATTGTGCGTGTGTGTTTGTGTTTGTGAAAAAAAAAATTCTTTTCTTGACCAAACTTTAGCCAGGCAAACCTTCTTCTAGGCTCCTCTGGCTACTAGTACGTCCTTTATAATATTGTTTTAGCAAGAATCCTGCTAAGTCAATTTAACTAGAACCTCCCACCCTCAATTTCTGATCATCCTTAAAGTCTGACTGAGCTTCTCATCTTCCAACAATCTCTCGGGTGATGGCTGATGACCCTGGCCGGACTTCAGGAAGGAAATCAGAATCCCATTTATGACTGATATTTCCTCTTAGTAATTTCCCATCCACTAATCCCCATCTGCTCCTCGGCTATAGTGTTCAGTGGCTATGCTGTATTCGCAGTTGAGCCCAGTACTATACTGAATATTTTTCCTCTGTTGTAATAGTCCAACTATGATTTTTTTTTGACAGTGTGTGTGTAAAGGAACTGATCAAAATGGTAACAGAGGTTCCCTAGTTATCTCTGTGTTGAAATTATGGGTAATTTGTATTTTTATACTTGTCTATCTTTTCTAAGCTTTTCCACAATAAACTTGCTTTATTTTTATAGTCACAAATAGCTCCTTAATAAAATTAAATGGTGAAAAAGAATCTCATGAGTGTCCTATGCATTACAATAACACTTTAAAACTTTGTTAACACAATTATAACTATCACTAACTGAATGCTTCCTTGTGCCAAGATTGGGCTAAGTACTTTATGCATATTATTTTGCAAAGTCTATGAGGTAGGTATTGTCATTTCCTGAGAAAACTATACTTGAGGTTAAATATCTTGCCAGAGGACACAGGCTTATTCAGAAGACAAATCCTGTTCTATATAATTTCAAAATTTGTTTAGCCACTATCTTCTCTCAAATATTAAAATAGCTAAGTATAATTAGCATTTTCTTCTCAATACTTAGCTAGCAAAGTGTAAACAGGTGTATGAAAATAGAAAATAAATATGCAAACAAACAACCTATATGAGTATACAGAAGGGGGGGGGCAATGCTGCATTACATTGGAAGCATGAGTTTTGGAGTTGGGCAGACATAGGTTGCATTCCTGACTTTAGTACTTAGCTGGATAAATTTGGGCAAGTCACTTAACCTCTCTTTAAAATGTTTCTGGAACACTTAGGAGAATGATGACAACAGTAATAATAAAGATAAAGGAATGTTAAATGAGACAATGCATATAAAATTAGTATCAGAACAGTGCGACCTATGTACTGTTTAGGATATTTTAACATGGAGGATTTTTGTTTGTTTCTATTTTATTCTGAAAATGTTCATATTTATTTTATACTAGAGGCCCAGTGCACGAAATTCATGCATGGGGTAGGGGGATCATCCCTCAGCCCAGCCTGAACCATCTTCAATCCAGGACCTCTTGGGGGATGTCCAACTGTGGGGATCCCCTGAGGGGTCTCAGATTGGAGAAGGTACAGGCTGGGCTGAGGGACACCCTCCCCCCTGCGTGCACAAATTTCATGTGGGATTGGGCCTAAACCAGCAGTTTGACATCCCTCTCACAATCCGGGATTGCTGGCTCCTAACTACTCGCCTGCCTGCCTGCCTGCCTGATAGCCCCTAACCACACTGCCTGCCTGCCTGCCTGTTCACCCCTAACCACCTCTGCCTGCTTTCCTGCCTGATCTTACCCCTAACTGCTCCCCCAAGCCAGCCTGATTTTGCTCCTAACTGCTTGCTCCCCCATGCTGGCCTGATCTCACCCCTACCTGCTCTCCCTTGCTGGCCTGATGGCCCCTAATCGCCTCTGCCTCAGCCTCCACCACCATTGCTTTATGCAGAAGAAAGTTGAATGTACAAAAGATGTCAGGTTGATCCAGTCTAATTAGCATATTACCTTTTTATTAGTATAAATTGATTCTGTTATCATGCTAAAAGTTCCCTCAGAGGTGTATGAATAGTCATTTGTCTTCTCCTCCATCCCACTCCAAAAGATAGCATCAACCAGATAAGATGGAGATAGGGCCCCAGCTGGTTTGGCTCAGTGAATAGAATGTCAATCTTTGGACTGAAGGTCCCAGGTTCTATTACAGTCAAGGGCACATGCCCAGGTTGCAGGCTTGATCCCCAGTAGGGGGCATGCAGGAAGCAGCCAATCAATTCCTCTCATTATTGATGTTTCTATCTCTCTCCCTCGCTCTCTTTTCCTCTTTGAAATCAGTAAAAATATATTTCAAAAACAGGGATGGAGGTTGGGATGACAAGAATGACCTAATGTTACTGAAAGCCATTTAACGTCTGAATACTAGTAGGGGTCACAAAAGATAAAAGAGTAAAGCCGCTCGGGTGCAAATCTAAGAACGTAAGGCCTGGAGAACTTTCCAAGGTCTGCCCCGAAGAATGCTGATACCAGGGCAGGGCGATTGATCTCTCTGAGTTGTTGACAGGTCTGCCTTTGTTCCCAGTCCCACACATTCAACCTGATATAATATATTAAAAAAAACTTTCATTAACTTCTAATATATTCTCATGGCAAAAAAAAAAAAAAAAATACTGCTATAGGCATGTGAAAGGACTAGAAGGCAAAAGTAAGAAGAGGAATAGAATCTAAGTGGTTAGCCCTATTTTACTCATACTGTTGTTTTTCAAATTCTATCATGGGGTCTTGAGTACAATGAATCTGTAATCTTAAAAATATGGCAAAGGAGATTTTATTGTTTAGGGACTGGAGAGGAAGGGAAAGCGAATAGTAAAGAATCTTAAAGAATTTGTTCTTCATTAGCACTCACTAATCTTGGGGGTAGGAAATTTATGTACCCACCATAAATGGGAAATTACATAAGCAAATGTCTTCAGATGAATAAGATTAATCTGTGAGGTCTTTTAAAATACAATTTTAAAAGATATGTTTTTGTGGTTTCAGCTACCCACAGACAACTAGGGTCTGAAAATACTAAATAGAAAATTCTAGAAATACACAATTTATAAGGTTTAAATTGCAAGCCCTTCTAAGTAGCCTGGTGGCTGAAATAACTAAATTATTCTAAATAAATAAAAGATTGCTGGATGAGAATAAAACTGTGATGATGAGGAAAGAGAAGAAAGTAAAGAATTTTGAAGTTTATATTGGAAACTGCAAAATATTTCCAGTTAAGCACTGAGCGCATAAAATTACCAGCCCCTTCTGCTGTATTACCAAGCTGCAGTATAAAGATTGGAGGGAGAAATGGCTGGTGCAAACATTCTAAGGACTTGTGGTTTAAAGCCTTCTTTTGAGATCCTTTCCTCTCATCCTATCATCTCACTGTTATCCAAGTTCATAAGAAAAAGACAGCTGGGGGAAGGCCTTTGCAAATGTATTTGTTCCCATATATTACATTCAGGCCCCTAGGATTTAGCCTGTCATCAAGTTACAAGAATATTCTTTGGTAGAACCTCTGGAGGTATGGAAATTAGAAATTTAAAAAATAGTAATCTTTGAACTAATGCTGAAAAAAAGGTTCTCCTTGAAATTCTAGAGTCGCCAAGCAGTAAAATGATATGCATGCTTCATGTACTTCAGAGGTTCACTTAATAAAGAAAACACTGACCAATGATTGGATTGCATAGTTTTGCATTCAGTTATCAGTTTGTCATTTTAAAGAAATGTTAAGGTCTACATTGTTCTCTAGGCAATCACTGATTTACCCCAAATCAGCAAGAAGAATTTGCCTATGAATATGAAACATTTCATATTTGACAACCTCAGATTTCTTTTAGCCCGACCAAAGTGCCTCAGTGATTGAGCTTCTGACCCAAGAGATCACATTTGATTCCGGATCAGGACATATGCCAGGGTTGCGGGCTCAATCCCCAGTGTGGCGTGTGCAGGAGGCAGCCAATCAATGGTTCTCTCTCAACATTAATATTTCTATCTCTCTCTCCCTCTCCCTTTCTCTCTAAAATCAATAAAAACACATTTTTAGAAATTACACAAGGAACAGTTACCCTTCAAAAGTGACTTTTATGTTTACTCAACTGTACTTGCAAACAGAAAAGACACCTGTTTGTATATCACTCATTCCCCAGAGACACCTGTCCATGCCTCTTTGGTCGCTTCTCATGATGTCATGTGGAGGTGCTAAGTGAGAGCAGCTTTTCTGGAGAATATTGCAGAGACCACCTGCAGAGAGCACAGAGACTGTAATTCAATGGACAGGTTCTGTGTTCAGGCACCAAGAGCTCAAACTTCTACTTTGATTGACAAACTCATAGATACCAAACATAGGCATTGTCAGACTTTAAGTGTGCCTCACAGCAAATCTGATGACAATGCTAGAAGTTAAAAAGTGATAAAGCTCTTTGAACAATGTAAGAGTGTGTGTGTGTGTGGGGGGGGGGGTTCGAGGGAGGGGTATATTAGGATGAATCTCCAATGACAAATGAGAGACTATAAAGATATTAGATAGGATGAAAATGTAAAGGATTCCCAGATTTTAGAAGTTAAACTTTCACTACACCTTCAGAGATTTCAGTCACAGCTGATCGGCCACTCTTTTTAGTAGTTGCAGTGCAAATAATCCTTTCGAAGGAAGAGTTCCTTTCCTTGGGGATGCTTCTTAGTTGACTTCAAACAATCAAGTAATTTGCAGTGAAGAAAAACTTAGCAATGAAGAAACACACTATAGTTCCCCATTCATCACAGCTTCTCCCCCATCAGAACATTATTGCTGGTATTATTATGGAATCTTACCTTAGATAATATCTGATTGATGTAGTTATTTTTATTGAAATACAGAACAGTGATTATAATACACAGACTTCCAAAAACCACCTAGGTAATTATAGACCTGCTAACAAACTCTGTTCTTTATCCTCTCCAAAGGAAGTTTCATTATCCCTATATTATCTTGCACACAGAAAGAATTTCCTGAAGGTGACCTTTTTATAGGTGGTAACCATAGTAACAGATTTCCAGCCTCTAACACTGACACCACTTGCTCGCTGCAAATGTTACAGAGATGCTGAGGATTGATGTTTTGGCTTGCCCTCCAGAGACAGAAGCTGCATAAATACTTACCAATTTGAGAGGAAAGATGTTAAGAGAAATTTAAAGCCATATTTTCTGCTCCCTTGCTAATCAGACAGCAATTCATTTCTTCCAATGCCTCACTTACAGACTATCAGAGTGAAAATAAAAGGTGTGGATCTTGAAGAGATGAGAGGAAAAAGAAAACCTGTACCTTACTTTACTCTTAAATAGGACATTCACTGGATAAGGGGGAGAGAAACAACTACCCCTTTAGGAGCCTCTTCTATTTTAAAGTTCCTCCTGGGATCCCCATGAGCTATAATGGGAGGTAGATGCTCTCATCGGTGGGGAACTGGCTTGGCTGTGTAACCCGAGGAAACTGCAGCTTCAGCATTGGATTCCAAAAGAATTAGAAAAATTTTGAGGTAGCTGAAAAGTTAGGAGGCTGATCTACCAACTAGAAGCCAGCCAACAAAATACCAGAAAGGTGAGGGGAAGCAGCTGGTAGTTTCAGGCCAAATAAAAGTCAAGCACTCTTGGCTGGCATCAGTGGGGAGAACACATCTTTAATATTTAAATAAGCAAAACATTGTACAGTATTCTGCTTCCTCCTAAAAATATGGGTTCATGTATAGGGCTTGTTTTCCTATTTTTAAAAATTTCATTTGTATGTTTTCATCTCTGAGCTATTTTTTCTAAGATATAAGAAAACTGTTTCTTCCCATTTCTTTTGCGTGAGACATTTATAGATGATACCAAACAAGCTTATGGTAGTTTCTGTTTTTTTTTTTTTAATTCAGTTGTTATTCAGTTTATTTTTAGTACTCCTATATTTTCTTTCATGGTCTTATTCATTATTTGCTCTATTTTAATTAATATATTTATCTGCATGTTTTCATTTTTTATCCAAAAGAAAATAACTTGGCAAGATTCAGATTCTGCCCATTCAAGTCATTTATCATGCTACAATTTTCCTCTCAATCGTTGATCACTATTGTATCACACAGACTCTCGCACAGTACTATCTCACTATTGGGCTTGGCTACTGTCCAAGTAATGCTTCTCAAAATTTAAGTCATCTTGAGACCCATATAAAGGAAAAAAAGATGAAGAAAGACAAAATCTGTGCACTCCAGTTTGTGGAATGCTGGTTTAAGGGCCTTAAGCCCTATTGTAGGAAACTGTCTGTTAACATTTTAATAATCACAGGAAAAAAAAAACACAACCTTAGAAGTTTTATAATTTGAAATAGCAAAATAATTTAGTAAGAATTACTATCAAAATGGAGCACAAATTTTAAAATTCTCATAAAACTTATCAACTCCCCAAAATATATCTACAGACATAAAGTCCTGGACTTCAGTGTGAGAAACACTAAATAAACCAAGTTACCAGAAATATGGGGCTGAGATCAACTGGAGGGCAGAGCACCTTAGGCTGGGGGCGAGGAACAGCCTCCAGCGGGAAAGGGAAAGAAATAACTTGAAACCAACAGGGTCTGCTTTTGTAATCTGATGTCTGTCACTCAGAGGCACTTGTATTTTAATTTTTCAACTTTTTTTTGTTTCCCTCATTAAAGATTTTCTGTGTTTATTCATTGCTACCGCAATAAGAACATCTCTTTACTTTGGCATTTATTCATTGTATTAATTTTATTGGTACCAACTGTATGCCAAGCTAGGGGTGGGGGATACAGCAATGAAGACAGAATTCAAAGCAGACATAGTGTTTGTTTATATGAGTTAAGGGGGAGAGACCGATATCCGGTAGTAAAACAGAAAACTTTTAGGGCATATTCAATTGGTATAAAGAACAAATTAAAAAAAAAAAAAAGGAGCTTAGATAACCTGTGCATTTGCTAAATTAATATTCCTGTCATTTCAAAACCCTGACATAAGCATTTCTGCCCCACTGACATGTCTGTACTCTGCTCATTAAGCACTTCTCCCCCTGGGAGTTGATGTCCCTCACTCTTCACCACTTGTCACCACCCACATTCTGTCCTGCCTTCATGGGAGCTTCCTACTCCTCTTTCATTGCCCTCCCTGTGAGCCTTCCGGCTACTCATTCCTCATTGTTACCACAGCTCCTCCTAATCTTCTGATGCCCTGATCTGAATCTCCCTCATAACTTTCCACTCTATTCTCTTGTTTCTTCTCAATCATTTGCCTCACTTTTAAATATTCCCTAATGGGCCTGTTTATAAGTTGATCAGAGCCTTACAACTGCTACAGAAATTACAGGAAAATTGATAACAAGCATTTTCTCCTATGGCCTTTCTTTATTGAACCTGAAAACAGAGTTCATCCTGGCTTCAGTGGCAGAGAAAATCATCAGGATCCTACACTACTTGTAAGAGTCATAAACGCATCATAAAATCAAATTTGCTGTTTCACTTTGGGAATATGGAATAGATATGCTTTTCCTGTTCTTCCCACTAGGTGTAACTACAAACCCTGGGCATTTTATGTAAAACAAATATAAGAAACGCTAGAAGTTGGAGAGAAGAAGGCAGGTTAGCTAGATAAATTGGGACCCTAGGGAAAAAAAGTAATGAATACAATTAACAAACCTCTAGCAAGACTGAGAAAAGAAAAAAAAGAGAAGACACAAATTACTGAGTGAAACAGGATATATCACTATAGACCATAGCAGCATCAAAGGGATAGAAAGGAAACTTTACTAACACCTGTACCATATAAATCTGAGAGCTTTAACAGAATGCACCAATTCCTCAAAAAACACAAACTACCACAATTCTCCAGATACGAAATAGTTTATTTGAATAAGCCTATAATTATTTTTAAAATGGAATTCATAATTTTAACAGCCCCCAAAGAAATATCTAGTCTCAGATGGTTTCACTGAATAATTCTTTGTAAGGAATAAATAACACCAATTCTACACAATCTTTTAGCAGAAGAATAATTACTTTCCAATTCATTTTATGAACTTTGACACAAAATCCCTAATAAAAAGAAAAGCAAATATATTTTAGTAATCTATATAGAAAAATATACACCATGGCTAAGTGATGTTTATCTCAGAGATGCAGTTTGTTTAATATTTGGAAATCAATCAACTTGATCCACAAACAAGTAAAGAAAAAAATTATATGAGTAATCAAAAACATGTGACAAAATTCAGCATCCATTCATGATTAAAAAATCTCAAAAAAAAAGCTGAAATAGACAAGAATTTCTTCAACTCGACAAAAATCATTTACAAAACAAGAGAACAACAACAACAACAAACAACTAATGGCAACATTATTCTTAATGAAGAAACACTGAATATTTCTTCCCAAATTGAGAGTAAGGCAAGGTTGTCCATTCTCCCCCCTTATTCAATAATGCTAGAAGGTATAACTAGTGCAATATGACAAGAAAATAAAACCATAAAAATTGGAACAGAAAAAATAAAACTAGTCCTATATGCAGATGGCATTATTGCCTATGTGGAAAATTCCAAAGAATTTACAAAACAACTTTCCAGAATTCATCAAGGTCACAGGATACAAGGTAGAGTTACAAAAATCAATTGTATTTCCATATAGTAGCAATGAACACATCAACACAGACATTTAAAATACAATACCATTTCTAATTATTTAAAAACTAAGTAATTTGGTGTAAATCTAACAAAACATGTACAGGAGTTATAATTTGCAACATTAACGAAAGAAATCAAGGTCTAAATAAATCAAAAGACATACCGTGTTCGTGAATTAGAATATTCAACATAGAAAAGATGCCAATTCTCCCCAAATTTATACACAGCTTTAATACAATTCTTATCAAAATACCAATAATATTTTTGTAGATATAGAAAAATATTATTATATGGTAGAGGTAGAAGAACTAATATAATTTTGGAAAAAATATTTTTTAAAAAAATGTCATTCTACCTAATTTTAAGGTTTACTACATAACTATAATAATTAAAACACTATGTGTTTTGGGCAAAGGGATAGGCATTTTGATCAGTAAATCAAAATAGAGAACCCAGAAATACATTCACATAAATACCTTTGTGTACAATTTATTTTTGACAAAGATACAAAAGCAATTCAAGGGAGTGAAGATAGTCTTTACAGAAAGAAATGATGCTGTAGCGATTAGATATCTACAGAAAAAAAATAAACTAAACAAACAAAACACCCTCAATCTTAAGATACTCCATCCAAAAATTAACTCCAAATGGATGACAAGTTTGAATATAAAATGTAAAACTCTAAAACTTTGAAGACAAAATGCAGGATTAAATTCTAAAGCTCACTGATGAGTTCATGGGCTCTTTTGCCAGCAAGGGCATGGCCCATAAAAGGAAAATTGATAAATTCAACTTTATCAAAATGAAAAATGTTTTTCTCTGAAAAAGACCCTGTTAAGAGGACAAGAAGACAAACTACAGATAAAAAATATTTGCAAACCATGAATTTAACAAATGACTGGTATCTAGAATATACAAAGAAATCATAAAACTCAATAGCAAAACTCAAAACATAATCCACACAATCCAATCAAAACATGGGCAAAAGACATGAAGTGATGTTTCACTGAAGAACATATGCAGATGGTAAATTAGCTCAAGAAAAAATGTTCTACATCATCAGCAAAGTACACCTATGATTTAATATCATTATGCTCTATCAGAATTGCTTTAAATTTTTTCTTAAATAGTAACATTGAATGCTAGTATGGATATGAAGAAATTTGTACATTGCTTGTGAGAATGTAAAATGGTTAGGTCAATCTGAAAACTTCATGGTAGTTTTTATTTTAATATATAAAAACATAAAAACTTCGAGTTGGGCTATTTTCTATAATAAAAGTGAAACATGCAAACATGACTGTTACCACCAGCCAACCAGAGCGGCTGTATGCAAATTAACCCAGCCAAGATGGAGGCCAACAGCCACGGAACCAGAGCAAACCAAAGGGTTCTGTTGCAACTGCCTGCCTATACTGGCAGTTGGAAGTGGCACCAGGGCACCAGGGCATCAGGAAGTGGGAAAGCAAGGTGGCGGGC
>PVJC01042343.1:0-14977 GCA_004026665.1 Murina feae
AAATCATCAGAGATTTCCTCTTCTTGGTGTTAAATCTTTGAAATCCTGTGAGAATTTTACACTCAGACACGTCTTAGTTTGGACCAGTTAACCCGGCTCGTGCCAGCAGCCACGTGTGGCTCGTGGCCATCTTACTGGAGAGTGCAGGGTAGGAGGAACCCCAGCACCGAACAAATGAGAACTAATGCCGTGATGACAACTTGCAAACGGTTCTCTGAAAGCAAAGAGAAGCATCTCAGAGCTCCCTGGGGGGACTCGTGGAGACCCAGCCTAAATCACGTCCTCCAAGCAGGGGGTTTCCTTAGCGCTGCATCAGAGAAAGCTTGGCCTTGTTATTCTAGCCAGGTGTATGGTTCAGTGCTTTTTAATTATGTCTAGTTACTAAGTTATGAGTAAAGGACCACAATCACTACTCTTCATTATCTATAAGGCGATGCCCATATTAGAACAAGAATTTAAGAAATACGACCACTTAGAGACAATCAGGGCTTTCTGTACAACCCCCGTCACTGGTAACAGATTTTTTAAAAAATCAATTTCAACTTTATTAATATAATTTACATACCATAAAAGGCACTCATTTAAATACCTAGTTCAGCCCTGGCTGGTTTTGCTCAGTGGACAGAGCCTGTGGACTAAAGGGTCCCAAGTTCGATTCTGGTCAAGGGCATGTACCTTGGTTGCAGGCTTAATCCTCCCGGCCCGGGCCCCAGTACATGTGGGAAGCAACCCAGTGATGTGTCTCTCTCACAGTAATGCTACTCTGTCTTTCCCTCTCTCTTCCACTCTCCCTAAAAGTCAATGGAAAAATACACCCTCAGGTGAGGATTAACAACAAAATAATAATAAATGCCTGGTTCAATATGTTTTGGCAAATAAATGCACTCAAGTAACCATGGTACCAATCAAGGGCACCTTATTGCCTGAGAAATGTCTTTGAAACAATCTGAGGAGTCGATCCAGGACCCCCATCCCCACCTCTACCCCTCTCTGTGCAACCACTGCTTGGATTTCTATCACTGTAGGTGAGTTTGGCCTCAGTTTTTTTTTTTTTAAATATGTTTTTATTGATTTTTTAGAGAGAGAGGAAGGGAGAGGATGAAGAGATAGAAATATCGATGAGAGAGAAACGTCATGGATCAGCTGCCTCCTGCATGCCTCCCACTGGGGATTAAGCCCACAACTTGGCATGTGCCCTGACTGGGAATCGAACTGGTTACCTCTTGGTTCCTGAGTCAACACTCAATTGCTGAGCCACACTGGCAGGCCTTAGCTTTTTAAACAAGTTTTCATCCTAGGTTTTGCACAGAAAGAGCTCTCCTACCAGGAATAATAATATAACAGCAACAACAATAGATCCTGTCAGCATGCCCACTGCACAGATTGGGAAGTGAGGCCTCAGAAAGTTAAATAATTTGCTCCAGGTTAGCAGTCTGTATCCCGCAGGGGCTGGCCCAGTCCTCAGTAGGACACATCCCCATCCTCGTGTGTGGCTCTGAGTGGGTATGGCAGTCTTCACCAGAAGTGCACACAAACGCATTTTCAACATAACTTCCGGGGGGGGGGGCAGCATGGGACCCCCACATGCCCATCTATGGGTGCTGCTGAGGAGCCCCCATGAGCCACTGTCACTTCCCGCTGTGGAATCCAGGTGGAGGATCTGATCGTGAAATATCGGAAAAAGAAGAGGACTGTGGCCGGCATCATCGTGGAGCCCATCCAGTCCGAGGGTGGAGACAACCACGCGTCCGACGACTTCTTCCGGAAGCTGAGAGACATCTCCAGGAAGGTCAGTACGCGGGCCCAGGTTGGACGGGGCCGCAGGCCATTTCCAGCCGGTTTCCGAGAGCAAAAGGTAGCTTTGGGGCCTTGTAAACGTCCAGGTGTCCAGAGGTTGCCTGTTGGTCTCATCATAGAGAATTTGAGGGCAGGGAAAGGTCAGGGAATTCTCCCCTGAAATCGTTTTGCAAAACCACCCTCGGTCCAGCCTGCCATCTTAGTCAGAGGCTTTCGTCATCAACAGGTTCCAGGGAAGGCCGCAGCCTCCACCCTTTTCTTCCTAGAGACCCCACCTCACCCTTCAGCCCAGTGTGGCCCACATTCAACAGAGGCAGCATGAACAGACTTTGTTAACATCGTGTTTATTTTAATGCCCTGCATGGACAAATGGCACATCCAACCAGCAAGTTCACAGATGAAGGTCAAATGCCAAGGCTCGATTTAAACACAAACACTAAGTAAATCACAGTCCTAGTGATGACAGATGTTAGGGAAACAGGGCTGGCCCTGCTGCTGGGCCACGCCTCCTCCTGAGAGGGTCAGCTTGCTGCGGGGCTTCGGCCAGGCGAGATGCTGTCGCGCTTTTGTTCAGCGGGATTCCATGTTCTGGTTGGTTCCAGCTCGGCAGCTGGAGGAACCCTGCAGACACAGCTCTGCTGGAACTACCCACTCAAGCTGTTGTTTAGTTTTTCCAAGAACTTGGCCGTGGCTTGCAGTTCAGAAAGCAAGGCCTCCCTGGCTGGATGACGGGGTCAGAGGTTGGTCGATGGTGGTGGGGGAGGGGGTGTTTATTTCCCCCTCCTCTCTCTCCAGCACGGCTGTGCCTTCTTGGTGGATGAGGTCCAGACAGGAGGGGGCTGCACCGGCAAGTTCTGGGCCCACGAGCACTGGGGCTTGGATGACCCTGCAGACGTGATGACCTTCAGCAAGAAGATGATGACCGGGGGCTTCTTCCACAGGGAGGAGTTCAGGCCCAATGCCGTGAGTGCCCGCACCCCACCCCCACCCGCTCCTTGCAGGGCAGGGGCGGGAGGCGGCATTGCCTTCTCAGGGCTGCTCCTTTCTCACAGACCAGGCACGGAGCGGAAGCTTACTGTGCCGCAGAAGCTTTCTAAGGCCCAGTTCTTACCGATTTAATTCACCGGTGATTCTGATCACCCCTGCTCTCCCCGCTGGGCTGGCTGCCTGTCGGTCCACTGTCAGTATTCTAAATGTTCTGTGTTAATAACTGCTGTGAACGGAGCATTTACTCTGTGCCTGACCCTTCATGTACTTTTAGTCCTTACAACAGTCTAACCGAGTAGGTGTTATTTTTCTCTCCCATTTTACTAATGAGGAATCAGGCACAGATGGGTTAAGTAAGTTGTCCAAGATCACACAGTCAGGATTCAAACCCAGAGCCCTGCTCTTAACTACTACACTGTACTACCACATGTAAATAGGGATTGTCATACACACTACACACACACACACACACACACACAAAGTTATCAGGAGCTTAGGATCCTTCCTTCCACCACTCCTGCACTGAGGATGCCTCATGCTCCAAAATGGCTCCAAAGCTCCCGCCATCGCATCCCAATTCCACGCAGTAGTGAGGAAAAAGGAGGGAAGCACAAAGTGTCCCTCTCTCTATCTTTAGTGGCCTTCCCAGAAGTCCCACAACACTTCTCTCTCTAACACTCTGATTCAGACCTGGTCACTTGGCCACTCCTCACTGCAAGAGAGGCGGGAAGAATGTTTTATATTGGCTGCACTGCCACCCTGAATAACTCATGGGGGATAAACTGGGTGGCCTCTGAGGGCCAGGCTGCCATCAGTCCACTCTTGAGTCCACTACCTGTGAGCTATATCTTTTCCGGACAAATCACTTAACCTCTCAGAACCTCAGCTTCCTCCTCTATAAAATGAAGGTTATATTAGGGCCAACCATCTTGGTTTTCCCAGGACTGAGGGCTTTCCCTGCACACAGAGCCGTTGGCCTCACAGCTAGTGATGTTAATAGTCAGACCTCCCCGCAGGGGGAGTGTTGTGGAAAGAATTCAATGAGATGGTGTGTGTTATCCTCCCCGGCCTTTAGTGGATGCTCGCTGGGTGGTTTCTCTCTTCTTAAATGGGGACAAGGTGTCTCGGGGGACGTGGGCCCTGAAGGCTGTGCCCGTGTGTGAACCTCTCCAACCCCCGTGCCTCGTTCCAGCCGTACCGGATCTTTAACACCTGGCTGGGGGACCCGTCCAAGAACCTGCTTCTGGCCGAAGTCATCAATGTCATTAAGCGGGAGGACCTGCTGAAAAACGCAACCCATGCCGGGAAGGCCCTGCTCACCGGGCTGCTGGACCTCCAGGTACCCACCCAGCGCGGCCCCACCCCAGCTCTCCCGGGACCCCACAGGGCTTCCTGCGCCCCAGGGCAGCATCTGAGCCCTTCCTCGGGGCATCCCACCGGCTCCTTAGCAAGTGCAGAGGCAGGAGCTCCAGAGACCAGCCCGGCCCTGGGCAAGGTGCTGGATTTAGCCAATTACACGGGATGCCAGTTTCATTTGAAAAATGACAACTTTTATTTTAGCATTAAAGTATACCCTATGCAACATTTAGGACAGCGGTTCTCAACCTGTGGGTCTCGACCCTTTGGCGGCATATCAGATATTTACATTACGACTCAGAACAGTAGCAACATTACAGTTATGAAGCAGCAACGGAAATAATTTCATGGCTGGGTCCCAACATGAGGGACTGTATTTAAAGGGTCAGAAGGTTGAGAACCACTGATTTAGGACATACTTACATTAAAAGTGGTAAGTTGTTTATCTGAAAGTCAGATGTAACGGGGCATCCTGTGTTTTACCTGGCAGCCCTAATTCAGAACAATTCAAAGTTGAGGGAAAATGATTATCCTCACTTTCTGGATGTGAACAGGGAGGTTTGGGAAGGTGAGCAGCAGCACAGAAGCCAGATTTTAAACCCAGATCTGCCCTATTGCAAAGACTCTGAAGGATTTAAGTGTGGCTGTTAAGATGAGAATTTCTTTTTCCTTTTGGGAGTGGATTTGCATTTAAACTGAGGTTGGGCAGGAGCAGGCCCTTCCTTCCTGCTGGGGTGCTCCTTCCCCGTCCCCCGGTGGCGCAGGAAAAGTGGCCGGTGTCCTTTATTCCCCTGGTTGATATCTGGGCCCTGTGTACAGATATGGACGCAGCCAGGGCCCCCCTTGGTAGGGATCTGGCAGTTCTGGGCTGTCACAAACCCGGCTGCTCCCTGCGCTGACCTGAGAACAGAGTTTCCCAAAGTGGTGTCAACTGATGGTCCATGGCACCAACAGGAATCCCCAATTTGGGGTGCTGGTGAAAAGGAAGTTTTATTCAGTGCAGAACAGCTCAATTGTGATACAGCACGGCTGCGAGGCAGCCCTGGAAGCAGGCCCTTCTCCAGCTAGAGAGCTCCAGCTAGAATCTATGCCAGACTGCTCTGGCCCATGCTGGTCAGCGGGAGAAACAGTCTTCAGTCCTCCATGGAAAGGGGAGGAAAAGGAAGGGAGTGCACTCCCAAGGCCAGAGGGGAGCTGGCTGATACAGTCAGAAATCCCTACCCCTGGCCCCTGATTGACCTGTCCTCATGCAAATGAGGACTCCACATCATCAGAGTTTGGTCCAAAAGGCATTGTCCTGATTGGTCAGAATAGAGCCACTCTTGTTAGTTGGATGGGGAAGCCTCATTCTGTTGGTTGAGATAGGACTCCGGGAACCCCTCTGTATGGGCTGGCTCAGATGGCAGGAACACAGGACAGGCGGGCAGTGCAGTGCAGGCTTCTCCCTGACATGCTCCTTGCATGAGCAGCCCCTGTGCAGAAATGGCTGCTGCAGTGGGGGTCTTTGTTGTTGGTTGGTTGGTTGTGTTATGTGGTTTTTACTTTGAGCCCAGTTAGCCACCAGAAGCCCTTTTTCTCAGGGTCCACAGTAGGTTCCATATGAAGGATGATGCCACAAAAAAGGCTTCCATGGAACCACCCCAGAGCCAAAACTAACATCTCGCTTTTAGGAGCCCTGAGCTGGTTGATTTAAAGGGACAGGAGCACCCTGGCTGGTGTGGCTCGGTGGTTGCTGGTTCAATTCCTGGTCAGGGCACATGCCCAGGTGGTGAGCTAGATCCCCAATCCCTGGTAGGGGGCATGCAGGAGGCAGCTGATGGATGTTACACACTTACATCAGTGTTTCTCTCTTCTCCCTTCCTCAATAAACTATTCTTTAAAAAATAATAGTAATATAATAAATAAAGGATGGGAGCAGTTAAGCATCCTTATCAGGGTCTTCTAACGCTACGGGCAAGAGAGAGAGAAGGTGACAGGGATGCCCTGAAATAAGGAACTAGACAAGTGGGTGAGACAACAGGATGATCGTAGGTATGAAGGCCTAGAGGCAACAGGCAAAGCCATACAGTGAGGAGGGGGTGGGGATTTCCACTCCTGCACTAATTAACCAAACAGTGACTACGTCCTGGGGGGAGGGGGGGGGAGAGGGAGAGAGCGCCACAAAGGGGTTTCAGAATGGATGAGACCTTGTTCTGCGCCTCCACACTGTGATGGGAGAGAAACATGTTGAAATCGCTGGCTCCCCGCCAGTCAGCAGTGCAGGGTGAATAGAGCTCGTGCTGGAGCGATTTCTGTGCCTCATTTCCTCACCCGTGGAGACCAGAGCGTCCTGCACTGTGGAGCAGGGATTCAGGATCATGTGTGTAAGCGCCGAGCAGAGATCCCCGCACATGTATGGGGCCTTCATGTCACCGGAATGACTCCTTCCAGTTCCTGCCAAGGGGCTGTAACAAAATGACACTTGTCCCCCATTTCTATCTCTGGTACCTGAAATTATGTTGGGCCATCCAAGCCCTATTTGCTGCCCTTCACATGAACGATGGAGAGTGGGAGGAACCCCACTTCCCCAGAAGGAATAAGATTCTTTCTTCTGGGTGACCGTATTCGCTCCCTGGGGCTGTGTGAACAAATTACCACAAACTGGTGGCTTCAAACTAGACTCTGTTTTCATCCTCTGGAAGCCAGAAGCCTGAAGTCGGGATGCAGGCGGCACGGATTCCTTCTGGACGCGCTGAGGGAAAGCCCATCCCAGGCCTCTCTGGCTTGCAGCTGCGTCCCTCTCATCTCTCTTACGTTCTCACATGGCATTCTCTCTCCTCTCTATGTGTGTGACCAAATGTCCCTCGCCTGATAAAGATGCCAATCATTGGCTGTAGGGCCCGCCCTAACCCAGTGGGACCTCACCTTAACCTGGTTACATCAGCCAAGACCCTGTTTTCAAACAAGGTCACATTCCCAAGTTCTTAAGTCAACACTGTTCACCTCATTACAACTCCCAGCCTCAAAGCCTTGAGTGAGGGTGAGCTCTCCTGCTTAGAAGCATCAATCGCCACTTTTCTAGAAGAATTTCTAATAAATGAAGATGGCGGGTATCCACGTGCCGGGCTTTAAACCTCATCTCACTAAATTCTTGTCACGGCACGTTGCGATCAGTCGCGTTCATACCCATCAGTTTACTGAAGAGGGTGCTGAGGCTCCAGCCACGTAGGCTGAACAGTGAGAAAGGGGCCAAGCCGGGGTTTGAACTCAGAACTGGATCCCTCCAGAGCCAGAGCTCCGAAGCCCACAGTGGCCCTGCCAGTCCACTCAGAGGCCCAAAAGCTGGACCCTGGAGGAGGGGCATTTGAGAAACCACAGCCACGGAACCGGCTGTCACGTAGGTGACAGGCGTTGACGCCAGCCTTGTTTCCCTCACTGTAGGCCCGGTACCCCCAGTTCATCAGCAGAGTGAGAGGACGAGGCACCTTCTGCTCCTTTGACGCTCCAGATGAACCCACACGGAATAAGCTCATTTCAATAGCCAGAAGCAAAGGTAAGGAAGCCGGCGGGGAAGCTGGCTTCGCCGGTGCCCAGGTCACCTTGGATGATGGCATGAGGTACACGGGACTAATAATACTCCGCATGTTCTTCCTCAAAAGGAGAGGAAGTTACCAGGGGCATCCTATATAATAAAAGGGTAATATGCAAATTGACCCTAATAGCAGAATGGGAATGACTGGTCACTATGGCACACACTGGCCACCAGGGGGCAGATGCTCAACGCAAGAGCTGCCCCCTGGTGGTCAGTGCACTCCCACAGGGGGAGCTCTGCTCAGCCACAAGCCAGGCTGATGCCTGCCAGTACAGTGGTGGTGGTGTGAGCCTCTCTTGGCTCCTCAGCAGCTCTAAGGATATCTGACTTCAACTTAGGTCTGCTCCCCGCTGGCCAGTGGACATCCCCCAGGGGCTCCCAGGCTGCTAGAGGGATGTCTGACTGCCAACTTAGGCCCGATTTCCCAGAGAGTGGGCCTAAGCCAGCAGGTAGACATCCCCCGAGGGGTCCCAGACTGCGAGAGGGCACAGGCTGGGCTGAGGGACACCCCCGCCCCCAAGTGCACAAAATTTTGTGCACCAGGCCTCTAGTTTCTTTATATTGTTTATTCATTCACCAAATATCCACTGAGAAGACCAGCACCAACCCTGGAGTCATAACAATGAACATGACCATAAGGGTCCCTTCCTTCAAGGAGCTTGTAGTCTAGCAAGAAGGAGTGGCATGAAAGAGACTATTTCATAAACAACCAATTGCATTTATAAATCCTAGGAAAGGGGCCTAAGAGAGTGAATAGCTAAGGAAAATGTCCAGAAAATCAGGGAAGGCTTCCTTGAGGAAGTGGCATTTTACCTTAAGCCTCGACGGATGGAAGGATTGGCCCAGTGAAGAAAGTCAGGAAGAGCATTCCGGGCAGAGGGGTGGACATGTACAATTAGCTGAGGTAGGATGGAGCTGGAGAAACCAAAAGAATGGGAGATGGTTAAGGACCAATAGGCTAGAGGGAACGAAGCTGGGGAGGGGCTGCCAGGCCAAATCATGTCAGCCTGTGGACCAGGTTTAAGACTCTGGACTTCTTCCCAAGAGCCATGGGAGACCATACGAGAGTTTTAAGTGGGGGGAGATAGTGGTGAGATGAGAGCACCTACTATGTATCGAGCATGGTGTCTTTCACTTGTACCATCATATGGCACCCCTGCACCAGCCCTGAAGGGCGGGGTGATTTGCCTCCTCTCGGAAGGAGAAAGCTCAGTTTCAGAGACGCTAAGCAATCAAGACAAGGACGCCCAGCATGTCAATGTGAAGCTGCCCTTTAAAACAAGCGGGTCTGTCCCTCCTCGGTGACAGCTCTGCCCACATGCCTGCTTCCAACCTGCCTCCCTTTTTATAAAGTACTTATTTTCTTTCTCCACCACACCGTGAGTCCCGGGAAGGCAAGGACTTACCTCAGGATTTCTCTATCTTCAAACTCAGTTCAGGGGCAGCAGAGCAGACATTCAAAGTTGGAGGGAGGGAGGGAGGAAGGGAGGGATGGAGGAAGGGAGGATGCATGAAATGATGAAGGAAGAGAGAAAGGGAGTAAAGATGGATGAGTGCATGGAAGGAAGGGTGGCCAGAAGCCCGGATGGAAAGAATGGTTTGTGGGTTCCCCGTGTGTAAGCAAGCACCCTCCTGACTCTCACAGCCGGGGTCCCTGAGCCCAAGTTCCTAACCGACCTCCTGCCATCTCTTTCAGGTGTGGTGTTGGGAGGCTGTGGCGACAAATCCATCCGCTTCCGTCCCACTCTGGTCTTCAGGGATCACCACGCACACCTGTTCCTCAATATTTTCAGCGACATCTTAGCCGACTTCAAGTAAAGAAGCCATTTCCACTATGCTCTGAGAAAGCCCTGATCTCAGCAGTTGTCAAATTGATTAGTTTGCCTAATTCATGTTTTCACTTAAAGTATCCGAGGTGAATGCATAAGCTGAAGGGTGGTGTGTGGGAGGGGACGGTTTTGGTGGCTGGGGGGAGGGGAGAGGATGGAGGGACAGGTTTTGGTTTTCCTGCCTGCAGAGCCAAGGGGGCCCATCGGATTAAGCCCAGAACGTCTGCTTGAGCCCCGCACAGAGTCTTAGGAAGGGCCGGAGGGTCCTGGCCATCTACCTGCCCACCCTGGATCCCAACCATGTCTTTGAAGTCGGTCAGGGGATGCTCCAGGCACTGGTGGCTGGGACCCCTCATTTCTGGTCCCTCTCAAGTGCCATATTCTGTGATCAAGGACGCTGCTCCCTTGCCCTGTGCAACCAACAAACAGGCTTGCCCCTTACCCAACCCTTGAGCCCTGAGTGAGGCTGGCACAGTTCAGTGGAGGAGAGGACAGTCATGTGAAAGCAGGGTTGTAGGGACATGAGGACTGAGCCACTGGGTGGGGGAGGGGCCTTCTGGCCTCTGCAGCTTTGGGCCACTCCTCCCAGGGCATCTGCGGATTCCTGTCCTGGACCGGGCTTTGGCGACTCCCCGGATGGCATCCTGGATGGTCCTTACTTGCCATCCTTCATTCCCCCAAGCTCTCTCCCTGTTAAATGTGAACTGAGGCCCCTGGACACAAACCTGCAGCCTGAGCAGGGGGAAAAAGCTGCAGGGGCAAAAGCACCAGCCAGTCTCCAGGAGCGGGAGCCCAGGGCCTGGGGCAAGGCACTCCCTCCTGTCTCCCAGGCCCCTGGAGGCTGCCTTTTGGACCCTCACCCCAGGCTCTTTCTCTCGCTTTGGCTCATCCACCTCGACTCCCCTGGCAGTTGCGGCACAGACAGCCTGTGGCTCAAGTAGGTTTCTTCTCGAGGGAGCATCATGAACCCAAAAGGCGCCAGAGCTCTGCACCGGGAAACAGGCTGTGTCCTTGTCCTTGCCCCTCCAAACTTGGCTTTTCCTGACTCGGACGGGTGTGGAGTCCCAGGCGCATGGTCCTAAAGGCTTGGCTGCACTGTGGTTGGGGCGCAGGGGACTCCACTGAGGCTAGGCATTCTGGGAACTGAGTTCACAGGCGCCTGTGAAGAGCACCCGGTGGTCCTAGAGCCATGAAGGGCTGTCTCACGGGGAGGAGGAGAAAGTCTGGCTCGTCCCCTCTGTCCCACAGGAAGCCACTTATCCCCGATGGTTTGGGAAGACAGGCATAGCCAGGTTCTCCTTTCAGCACTTTGTCTTCTAATAACTAAACCATCCGGAGACGCGGTCAGCGACTGTCTTACAGACACGACAGACCTGTGAGTTCCGGTTCACTTCGAATTCTTGCAGCTAGTGCTAGTCCATTGCTTTAAAGAAGGGAGTTCTGCTGTGTCTGAGGCCATTTACGCTGCCAGCTAAATGGAGATGTATGCCCACCCCCCTCTGTGAGGTTTCACTCGTTTGTATATTTGTTTATTCAATCATTCATTCATGAAACTTGCATTACATACCTGCTCTGTCCCAGGCCCAGTTCTAACTGCTAGGATTACAAACAAAGTATGGTCCCAGCCCTTAAGGGTCTCACATCCCATAGTGGAAAACAGACTCTTAAACCAGTAATGAAAGCTGAGTGGCAAGTGCTATAACAGAGGAGCATCCGGAAATGGGAGGGAGTGCCCTAGTCCGTCTAAGGGTCAGCAGAGGTTTCAAGGAGGAAGTAATGTTTGAGCAGGGTTTTGCAGAGTGAGCAAGAGTTCACCAAAAAGCAAGGCAAGGAACAGTGTTGCAGAAAGGGAACAGCACGTGCAGAGACCTACCAGTTCACAGTGCCACACCTTTCACTGGGGATCCAGATTCCATAGGCAGTAGCCCAGGATTCAAGACCTTATTGAACAAGAACAGTGCATACCAAACCACAATTCATCTTTTGGCATGAGTATGATTTGTCCTGAGAACTTCAGCACTGGATGCAAACCTACAATAAGATTCCCAGAGTCCAGAGGTTTTTTTGAGCAAAGACACAGTCAGAAACTTGCCTCTCCTCGGTGGAAAGAGTGGCTTCAGGATCGTGTTCTCTTCCCAGGGGGCAATGACAGGAAAATGAAACCATTTTATCTAGAAAGTCATTTCCAGACTTATCCACCTCTTACCAAGGGAAGTTATTCTCATAAAACTTTTTAAGCCATTTATCAAATTCTTGTTGGCGCAGGGTCTAAAGAGTTCCGGAGACATCTGATTTTGGGGGCAGGAGGATGGGTGGAAGGATTTCAAGGAAAAGAATTCTCGGCAGGGCTCGAGATGGTGGGAGAGCTTGTGAAAACTCAGGGTGGGGGTGCAGTGGACAGGTTTCCAGGTAGGGCAGGGCCCAGGGAGAAGGGCTTCTGTGGCCGAGGGGCTGGAAAGGGTCCATCTTACATCAGTGCCATAGAGTTTAGTAAGTGTCCCTAGCAAATCTCGTCACTTTTACAGAAAACAAGGTCCAGTAATAGCAAGTCTTAGTACATCCTCCTTTTTATTATAAATGGGCGTTTTTTTATAATTTTTACTGACACTCAGTAACCATGCAAAATTGTGCACATTTAGTTTATCTACACGTATCTATCTATATATTAGCTCATGGCACCATAGCTAGGGAGCATCGCCGACCTGCGCATACAAAGTGATCTTGTTTACAGTATTCTGTTGACAGTGCCAATAAACGATAAAGAAATTAACATGTCACCGTGTAACTGACGACCATATGCACAATTCCATTCATTAAATGTTTCCTGTGTTAATCAGTCTTGTTAAATTTAAAAAAATATATTTATAATGGAAACATCAGAGTAAATGTGGCCTTTTTGTTTGGAAATGGTTTCAAGTAATTATTTGGCAAGTACTTTTTTAAAAAAATGATTTGAGGGAGAGGGAGAGAAACACATCAATGTGAGAGAGAAGCATCGATCAGTTGCCTCCCACATGTGCTCCAGCTGGGGATTGAACTCGAAATCTGGGTATGTGCCCTGACTGGAAATCAAACTTGCTAACTTCTGGTGCACAGGACAATGCTCCAGCCAAATGAGCCACGCCAGCCAGGGCTTGGCAAGTACTTATTAAGCACCTATTATATACCTCTCAGGGAGGTCTTTGGGGAACTTCTACTGTCTAAGTCTGCACTGGATTTGGGAAGCACTGTGAGGCCATTAATTTCAGGGTCCATCAAGGACAGACCAGGTGATAGGGATGAACAAAGTGTGTTCCTTACCCTCAGCTCACCTTCTAGTGGGGCAAAGGTCACAGCAACCCAGCGTAAGGACTGAGGTACAGGGAGACCCGATGCTGTACACGCACAAAGGGCAGACCCTAAGTTGGGGTAGAAGATGGGCCTTGAGCTTCCTCTTCAGGGCTGAGCAGGAACTGCCCCAGGACTCAGAGGAGGGGGAAGCATTCCCGATCCAGAGAACAGCTCACTGAAGGCGCAAAGGCAGGATGAGGCAGAGGCGTTTCTATGTTGTGCAGCATCACCAGATCGCAAAGGGAGGGATGCGGGACAGTCTGGAGATGAGGCCAGAGAATGGGCAGGGCCCAGACCAGAGGGCCTCCGGGCTGTGCTGAGGGCAGGGGGCCTTCCGCGCAGTGACGGAGCCGCCTCGGGTTTGGAGCAGGGGGATATTCCAACGTGCATTTTAGGAAGACTTTCCTGAGTGTCCACTGTGACAGGCAGGGTGGGGAGACTGGCCAGGGCCCTGCCAAAATCAAGAGGAGCTGGTGGTCTAATAGGACAATAATGGGGTGGATGGAGGAGGGGGGAGAGAAGCACAGAATCCAAAACACACAGGACAGTGACTCTCAACACTGGATGCACTTCAGAGCCACCTAAACAGCCCTAACGCTTGGGCCTTGCCCAGACCAATCAAATCCGATTCTCTCCAGGCCTATTGGGGGCTAAGCTGATGACGAACTGGAATTGACGGGAAGCCCAGAGACAGGCTTAGAAGCACCCGGGAACTGGATCTTCACCCTCCTGGTGTCCTGACCTGGAGGCAGGGAGGGTGGGCGGTCTCACCTGAGCTCCCAGCTGTCTCAGTAGCCCTCCATCACCCTTCTTTTTTCTCACCTGTAAAATGTATGGTTTGGACCACATGATTTCCAAGGTTTCGCTCAGCTCGGACATCTGACAGGTCTATGAAACAATTGACTTGGAAGGCAGTATCTGCCATTGAATGTATTTTTGAAATACACACAGTGGTATCATTTGTTGAACATCTGCAATGTGCAAACATATTCTGGTGCTTTATGATTTTCACAAACCCACGAGCTGTGTATTTATGTGCCTACTTTTAATATGAGGAAACTGAAGCTCAGAGAGGTTAGGGGAGCCTACCCAACATCACACAGCTTGGAAGCCAGGATACACACAGATGGATGAAAGATGACGCGTGTGATCATGTATGTGTGTTTGTGTGTACACGCACACAGTCAGCCTGGGATTAGTGGAGAATAGGGCCTACCAAAGACTTGATGACCTTTCTCACAGCTGCTCTGACCACCGGCATTGGAGCATGAACTTGAACCGGTCAGCCTGGTGTAAGATCCTAAACATAATATAGTCCCTAAGGCAGGTGGGTGGAAGGGGCCAGGACCTCAAGGTCACATACTATCTGTTTTCCATTTTCTATTCTTCTTCCCCATGGGAGAGGCAGGACAGGCAGTAGAATGACCCAACTGTGCTGCTTTCCAGCGGGAGTGACCTCGACCAAGTCCTTTCATCTCTCAGAGCCTCATCTGCAAGTAGAGGTTGTAACCGAAATGCCAGCTAACACTTACCAAGCACTTCCTTGGACCGACAGCTATTTTAAGTGCTTTTCATGTAATTATCCAGTCTCTTCAAGCACTCTGAGTGCTTTCGTGATCATTGCTTCATAGGAAAGAAACCAAGGCGCAAACAGAGACTGTGTAACTGACCCCAGGTCACAACCAGAAAGCGCCAGGGCTGGGATTCAAGCAGGCAAGACGTTCTTGCTTCAAAGCCACAAGCTTCATCCTACATCTACTGCCTCTCTCTGGCTCTCCAACTTGAGCAGTTGCTGGGAGGATTAAGTAAAATCGTGTGATAATTGCCTGGCATGTAGTAGGTGCTTAATGCATGGTACTTCCTTTTGCCATTTCGTCTCTGTAAATAGTGTCGTGCACAGGGCTCCAAACAATGTATTCCTGTCAGAGTTAAGTTCCTTATTTGTAAATATTAAATACTAGGGGCCCGGTGCACAAAAATTTGTGCACTCGGGGTGGAGGGAGTCCCTCAGCCTGGCCTGTGCCCTCTCACAGTCTGGGACCCCTCAGTGGATGTCCTATGATGGCCCCAGTCTGCCAGGCGCCTTTTGTGTGTGTATGTGCGTGTG
>PVJC01042344.1:0-14955 GCA_004026665.1 Murina feae
TCGTTTTTAATCCCACTGTGTATGTGCTAGTACATGGCTCATGTCCTGTCATTACTGTGATTTTGGAAGATTATAATGACTCAGCAAGTTTGAAAGCTGCTGTAATACGATACAACCCTATTAAACTGCTCAACACCACTGCTCTTTACTAGTGTTCCTATGTGCAGAATAGCTCTCTGTAAATCACCTCCTTGGAGTGGCGAATGAGGCCTCCTGTGATTGGACCCCTGTCTACCAGGGCCCAGATCTCTCAACACAGCCTCCCCTTTCACTGCGCCTGGTTGGCGCAGTCCTTTCCCGGCTGTCCCCCAGGCTCGGGCAGTGGCCAGCATTATAAGTATGCCTCCTAATCTTGCTTTTGCAGGCCACAGGTCACAGCCTTTGCCCAGGCCAGCGAAGCACCCACACCAGCCTCCCAACTTGGAGCCACTGCACCCTGGGACCCTCCCAAGCCTCCTTCCTCATCTACCAACTGCTGGTCCCGGTCCCCTCCAGCAGCTGGCCCAGCACCCGGGTACGGCTCAGAGGCTGATGGAAGCACAGGCCCAGCTCCTTGGGAAAAATGACTCCTGCTGACATGTCATTGTTCCTAAAACACAATGATCTGAAACCCAAGGAAATCCAGACTTCCCAGCCAAACCAAACAGCCATGACGCACCCGGCCTTCATCGCGCTGGTCCAGAGGCAGGAGGCTCCGAGGAAGGCCCACGCGCCCACACCGCCCTTCAGTGGCGTCCCTCCGGGCAGGTCTGACTGCGTTTCGGAGGACGCAGCACGGACAGCGTGCCCACGTCATGAATTCTCTCCCATGGGGTGAGGGTGGGCAGCCGGCCAGCGGCAGCCTGGGCCATGTGCTCCTGGAAGCTTCCTCGGGCTCCCGGCAGCAGGAAATGAGTCCCCGGACAGCCCATGGGGCCCTGTCAGTGCTTTCCTCACATTTTAAAAGCGGTGGCAACATGTGCACAGCATGAGCTTCGCCATTCGGACCGGGGTGGGGACCATCCCGCCTCAAAGCCATTGGGTGAGGCCTGCCAAGGCGCAGGGCGAGCTAAGTGCCTGAGTAAACAGCAGCTGACTTCTAACGTGTAAGGCCGCACGGCCCTCGAATGATGCTAGAAATCCCCGCAGGGGCCTTGGCAGGAAAAGGGTCCCCACCCCGACTTAGAGCCACTGCTAAGCATACAGCTTGGGCACACACCCACCCTCCTCCTCCTCCAGAACTGACGCTGCCCCGCCCCCACCTTTGTCTCCATGGAGTGCTGGCTGGGGGGGGACTGACTCAGGTGGAGTCACGCAGCATCTGTGCTTCGTGTCTGGGTCACTTCACTGAGACTCATGTCTTAAGGCGCCCCCTCCCCAACGGGGCCATTTCCCGTCCCCTCCTCACACGTCCAGCCCCACCGTGCATGGCACTGGGCGCACCTGCCTCCTCACTCGCCTGAGCTCCGGGGGTGGGGGTGGGGTGGGACAGCTCTGAGCCCAGCACTCTCCATGCAGGAAGCAACTGACCACTGGGCCATGGTCCCCAGGCAAGGGGAGCCCCGAGCCTCCCTCAGCAGCTGCCCTGAGCTTAAGACACACGGTAAACACGAGTTCCACCTGGACGCACCCGGCACAAGGGAAGGCGCGAACCTCACCACAGCCCGGGCGAGCAGCGCCCTGCACACCCGGGGGAGATGGCCACGCCTCAGGCAGGACACGGAGAGCCCTCTAGACCCGTGGTCGCACGTGGGTGTGGAAGGAGATGCAGGCTCACTGCGCACCGGGCAGGGTCCTCTCCCTGAGCGCTCACTAGGCTCCTGTCCATGCTCCTGCCCTGTGCGTTTCCACCAATCAGCTGGCAGTCACTGCCCTGCCCTGTGCGTTTCCACCAATCAGCTGGCAGTCACTGCCCTGCCCTGTGTGTTCCCACCAATCAGCTGGCAGTCACTGCCCACGAAGGCTGCAGCTTCACAGGGCTGGCTGCACCTGGCTGGGGGGGGGGGCCCTGTATGGGCGACTGACTCCGAGTCACTTTGCTCCTGCCTGGCCGGCCTCCAGGCCCTTTGCCCCATCCTGGAGTGGAGGAGAGTGGGGGGCACTGGCCCTTCTCCTGTGCTCTCTGGGGTGGGCTTTCTCACAGGAAAGAGAGGCGTGTCCAGTTCTCCCAAACCACAGGGACCCTGATTCTCCTTAGGCTACAACGAGAAAGGGAAGAGCCTGGCTTTTTAATAGACAGACAGACAGACAGACAGACACAAAATGCAGGTGCTTTGCCAGGTCCAGGAGGAATGACCCAGGCACCCTGCTGGCTAGGATGCCTCGGGGTCACGACTCCCAGGCAGGGCTGGGCAGGAGTCCCCTCAGCCTTAACCCAGCTCATTAGTCAGACTCAGAGGCAGCGAGACATCCTTTCTTCTTTATAGGATTTTCCTTTCCCTCGGGGCTACTTCCGGAACCAGGAGAAAACAATGAGTGTGTGTGGCCAGCACCCACACCCTCCTTCCCGGGAAAGGCTGTGTGGGAACAGACTTCGCCAGCGGGCCACAGGCCCCAGACTGACCCCCACTCCCCCTGGGCTCTGAGTCTGAGACGCCCATTCATCCCATTCACCGGCTACGGGCATGTGAAGGGGCCGGCACCTCACCTACTGCCTGTGCTGGGTCTGCAGGAGCCTCCTTTGCCTCTGGATGCTGGGCCGACAGCTGGGGGTCCTGCTCAGGGCCACACCCTCCCCTCTGCTCCCACCTCCTTTGTATAAGACTGGAGCCTGGGGCCTGAGAATTCTCCTCCCGGGGAACAGCTACGATTAGGACAGCAGCAAGAGCAGGTGGCAGGGAGGGTCAGCTCCAGGTCAGAGGTGAGGAGGGCGCCCAGGATCCTGCCCTTCACCCCCCTCCCCAGATGATGTGAGAACAGACCCCTCAACTCTTCTTCTACGTACACACTAACTCAAGGTAGGTCACAGCCCTCACTGTGGGAGCGAAAACTACAAAACATCTAGAAGAAAACACAGAGGACGTCATTATGACCGGGGCCAGGCCAAGATTCCAGTTAAAACAAAATAAAACAAAATTGTAAAAGAAAAAAAATTGGCATGCCAGTTTTCATCTACATTTAAAACTTGTGATTTCAAGAAACTATTAAGTGAAAGGGAAACCACAGACCAGGGTGAAACATGGCAAACACGCATGTGATCAAGGACTTCCATGAAGAATGTACCAGAACTGCACACAGTGGGCCATGCCCCGGTGAGATGGCAGCAGAAACCCGCACATATGGCCCGAGACCATCAGGAGGCCCAGGAGCCACGGGGAGTCGGCAATGAGCACGCACAGCCCGCGACGGCACCTGCCACTGGGCCCGGCGGGCAACCTGCTGAGGAAACGGCTCCACGAGAGCTGCGACCCCTGTGCTGCCCCGGAGCGGGAGGCGAGTCCAGCCCCGACTCCGCTAAGGACCGCGGTGTGGTGGCCGCTGGGCCGGGCCCGGGCGCTATCTCCAGGCGACGCCCCACGGGACGGAGACGCACCCAGCTCTCTGCTGGCCTGGGAGCCCTGCCCCACCCCGTGGGCATCACACTGAAAACTCCAGCTTTCAGACCCGACTCAGACATGAACTGCACAGTGGGGCCAATCAGGAGAAAGGGACAGCTCCAAACCCCAATGAGTCGATTTTACAAGTACTTTACCAAGCACACGGGGAATTCTAGAATGAAACTATGGGTCCTTCACTCAAACCTCTTCAGGTTGGAAAATCACAGACTGTGAACACCTCAGGGTGATGTGGAAGGGACCGCGGACTCCAGGACTCCTGACACTTGGTCCCGTGCCACCCGAGATGCACACGACACTCAGACTGCAGGCGACAGCAACACGGACAGGGCTTTAGTCAAGGTGCTCAGCGTCCTCTCCCACCAGGTGCCACGCTCGGGCTCACCTCTTGCCGCAATGGGCTGCTCGAACGGCCAGTCAGGACGGATCAACACCAACTGCACTTATTCAAACCCCCAAACCCTCGGTTCCACCCCGACCTCAGGGGACCGTCCCCTCCCTGCCCTGGTTTCAGACAGGAGCAGAGGGATCCAGACTGTGGGCCCCAGGGTCCCCGAGCCCACACCCAGTCCTTGTTCTGCTCCACGGGCCAGCGAGCGAGGGGCCAGTGGCGGCACTCACCGATCTGCAGCAGGATGGGGGTGACCAAGGCCGTCTCCATGGCGTAGCAGAACTCCCTCCCGAACATCACAGCCCCGTGCATCACCCACAGGCGCACAGGGATGCGGTCGATGGAGCCCTCGCTGACCGTCTCGTCGCGCGGCTCGGGGCCGGCGCCCGCAGGCTTCCGCAGCTCGGGCAGGGCCACGGGCAGCTCCTGGACTTGCATGGACTCCGAGTCGGCATTCTGTGGGGCCATTCTCATCACCCCGCAGCGGATCTGTGCTGCTCGCTCTACCTACGTAAGTAACACTATGGGTATCCGCACGGATCCGCTCCCACGGCTCCCCGCTGCGCCCGGGCGATCCCCGGCGAGTAACCCTTATACTCCTCTTGGCGCAACTTCCCGCTCGGACGGCGCGGCAGGCAGAGCACTTCTGGCTGGACGCTGAGCATGTGGCTGCTGGGTTACTGCGAGTGAGAGTTAAAAATCCATAACTGCCACTCAGTTAATACCAGTTTCATCATCATGACCGAGGAGGTGCAGGCGTGGCTTCTGGGGCTGCGGAGAGGCAGGGCGCTGGCACGGGAAGGGGCTCCACCGTTGCTCCCCATCGAGCGACTGGCTAATCTGCAAGAGAGGAAGGACCGGCAGTCAGGCCACGAGGGAGGCGGGCCCACAGCAGCGGCAGCTCTTGGCGGCTTATTTTCAATAAGAAAAAGGTACAGCAGGGCTCGCCGAGGAGCTGAGACCGCCCAGTGCCCGGTGGCCACAGGCTCAGCAACCCCGCCGACAGGTCTGCGGACTCAGCGAGTCCTGGGCGATGTCCCCACTTTGCCTGGACAGTCGCGGAGTGAAGCCACGTGGTGAGCCACCTGACCCCGTTACCACCCAGGGTTATACCTCAGGGCTGGGGCTCCCAGCAAGTGTCTAACGGGCCTTGGGAACGTGGGTGAGGAGGAGGGAGGCACCGTGGACAGCCTATGCTCAGCGGGAGCATCCCATCACCTGTCGCCTCGCGGTCAGGGCTGCCGGCCCCAAGCAGCTGGTCACAGCCCCCGGGCCCCTTGCGGTGGCTCCCAGCCTGAGTCCTGCCGAGTCTCTCTGACGGCCCAGGCCCCACGTTAACCTGGGCCACACATGGCACCATGGGGGGGGACCTGCCAGTCTGGGGCAGAGGGACGGAAGGACCCTCGCTCAGGCAGGGCACCTGCTGCCCCTCCGTGTCCCTCAACCCCCTCCCGCCTTCACTCAGCCACCGAATCCTTGCAGTCTCTTCTCAAGGCCCAGCCTGCCCAGCAGAACTGCCCGCGGGCCCCTTTCCCGTCACAGGCCCTCACGGCTCCTGTCCTTGGGGGAGTCACTCCCTGGAGAGCCCTCAACCAGCGCCGTCCGTTCCATCCCGAGTCTGGCTGCACAGCGGGAGCCCAGGAAGGCCACGGAGAGAATGAGTGAGTGATGCCCAGCTGCCCAGCGCCCCTGCCCGGCCAGCTGCTTGAAGAGTCGGACGCAGGGGATGGGCGGCCGCTCCCGGAGGCTCCCAGGCACCGGCGAGGGCGTGGCGCGGTTCACCTGTCAGTCAAGGAGTCTAGGCATTAACGCAGCGGCTCCCTCCGCCAGGCAGTGCGCACGCAGCGGCCCAGGGGACAGTGACCCAGGTAGCGTCACTGTCATCTATATCGACGGAAACGACAAACACTGTTAGCATCCTGTCCGCAGCGGTGGGCGCAGGCACAGCCTCCTGCGGCCACAGCCTGGGAGCTCACTCTCCAGGGAGCTGAGCGAGAGAACACCACAGGCTTAGCACAACTCCCAAAATCAAGTGAAGTTTGCCACGCCCTCCGATAGCCACGCCCTCCGATAGCCACGCCCTCCGATAGCCATGCCCTCCCGTTAGCCAAGCACCCGGGTGGTGGGATGCCATCACATTTAGGGGGGCGATCAGATACCATTAAGCCAGGTCTGCTGCCCAGAAGCGGGTTCCCTCGAGGCTGTAAGGAAGCTGCTCAGCATGGACACTCATGTGCCCTCTGCGGAGCCCGTTTAGTGCCACACTGAGCTGAGCAAGAGGGCAGCTCAGGAGGCTGCCTGCTCCCTCCTGAAAGAGGGGGTTCTGGATCAGAGCCTTCTCAGCTTCTGAAAAGCAGCAGAAGGTGACGCTGTGACTTATCCTGGGACCTTCCACTGGAGACGAGAGAACTCCTAGGAGTGGCTCCTCGCCCAGAAGCACTGCCCACTGGGGGCGCTCGCGACAGCGCTGCTGTGCTTGGCAGATGCTCGCAGAGAAGTGGACTACAATGGCTCCAATCAACAACTTCCTCTATTGTCCTGTTTCTCGTTTAAGGGTAAGTGATGCCAAACATGTGACTTCCGACCGTTTGCTGGTGGAGAAGCCGACTGCAGGGCCATCCTGACCGGCTCCGCACTCAGGCCTGAGCCTCTACCCGGAGTCACACACTCGGTATGACACGGCCGCCTTCTGTGACCAACCCCTCGCAGGGGTCAGAGGAGGTCACGCATGTCCCCACGTGACTGACGCACGCTTGCACATGTGACGCAGGCACACACGCACCGCCCTGGCCAGCGCCATGATGACTGATGTGTGGCCACACGTTGGTGTTGCACACCTGCCATTTAAAGCAGGTGCTGCCCTCGATCGTCGTGTTTCTAAAGCGGCAGCAGCGCTAGCTATTAGAGAGGTCAACTAGGAACCCCGCCTGATGTGTCCTGGCCCGACCTGGCCCTGTGCGTTCTCTTCACGCGCCACGGACACAGAGGTGGGGAGCCAGACACACAGCTGCAGGCGATGGAGACCAGCCTGGACCGAGACCATAAGACGACGGGACGTCGGGCCCAGCGAGTTCTGCGTGCCCTCACCAAGAAGGAAGAAATGCATCCTGGCAAACCCACGCACCCGTTATTTCCTGAAATCCCACAAAATCCCACGGTGGCCCAGACTGCTTCCTGGTCAGAGGGAATGACACGGAACTTCTGCCGACACAGACGCGCTCCTGCCCTCCACTTCCACTCCCACGTGTGCTCCACGTTTGCACATGGGCCAAGTAGGAGGGTTTCTTGTTTTTCAATGAAAAATCAAGGGTTTTTCTCCCCTTCTCCACATTCCTAGCCCTGGCCGCGCGTACAAGCTGTCCAGTAGGAACGGGGCTGTGGCTGCCATGGCGACAGGCGGCAGCGTTCCCACTGCACAGCTCCAGACCCGCAGGGAGACTAAGCCTCAGGCGCCAGGCCAGGTGCCAGTCACCTTGGCGTCCATCACTCATGACGGTTAGGGACGCAGGTCCCAGGCTGCCCAGGGACACTCATGACAACCAAACAAAGTATGAAAACCCCTCACGTCCCAGACAGAAGCCAGCGCTGGCCCGAGAGGCAGGGCCTGAGGAAGGAGTCCTGCCCTGCGCGGGGCAGGCGCCTTCCGCTGGTGCCGACAGCACGCCCGTCAGTGGGTCCCGATCCGCGTCTGCCCTCCAGAGAGGACGCGGCGCACAGTGAACCTGGAGCGACGGTCCCACAACGAGGAGTGACTGGACTGTGGTCCAAATGTCAGCAAACCCAAGGCCCATGCTCTTAAAGGGCAAGTACGAACTACACGCAAAAGAGGTCAAAACCACAGCAGGGTTTCCACGGTGAATGTCAGCCATGGCGAGAACCCGCAGCTGGCTTTGGCCTGGTTCCATTTACCCTTTCCCTCCAGGGCCATGAAGAACCACCACAGAGCCACCCCTCGCTGACCCCGTGCTCACCTGGGCTCAGGCCACTGGTCAGTGGCGCAGCAAGGATGAATCGGGTCTGCCCCCCGCCCCCCACAGGACCACGGGCTCTGCTAAGCCCCCAACTGGGCCCAGGCTGCCCCCCAGCGTCCTGTGATGTTTCTGGCTGCTCACAGCCCCTCCTCTGTGTCCCAGGCCTTAGCTCTCCTACCCGGTTTAACGCAGGGAAGTGGCCCCAGGCGCAGGAGAGGCCAGCCCTTCTAGAAGGGGAGGGAGGGGGACGGCCTGCCCCGCGCTTCTTTACCTGCATAAATGAGACGATAAACCCGCAGCACCTCCCTCCACCTCCAGAGACGAGACCCCCGCTTTCTGCGACGACGAGATCTACTCTCCAGCCACCTCTGGAGTGAAGGTGGACAGTCCAGGCGTTGTCAGAGGCGCCTTCTTAAAAACCAGTCCTTCCAACACGACCAGACGCCCGGAAGTGAGCGTGTGTGGAGGCTTCCCCCCTCCACAGCGACCCCACGTCCCAGCAGCTCCACCCGGACACTCTCCACCGGAGAGACCAGTTCCACAGGGAGGGCTCCGTCCGAGAGACTGCCCTCCGCGCCACATGCCGGCCAGAGCCGCTGCCTGGGCCTGACCAGCCGGCTGATAGGGGCCCAGGACCCCTTCTCTGGGCTCCCAGAACTCGGGAAAACCCGTTTACTCATTAGTCATGGGTTTATTCCCAAGGATCTTGAAGGGTGTGAGGGACAGCCAGATGAAGTTGCGCAGGGCGGGCTCCTGACAAGCAGCTCTTCCCGCCGGGCCTGCCCAGCGTGCGGCACGCAGAGGTGGTCGCTTCCAGGACAGGAGCCGCCCTCGCCCTCGGTGTTTACGAGGCTCATTACTAGTCCAGACCGAGTCCTGGGCCACCAGCCACGAGCTCCCCCTCTGGCCCCCCCCCAGTTGGGGTGGGGGTTGGGGGGGCAGAGCTCTAGCCTTCTGATCACTTGGCAGCCAGCCCCCACCCTCCAGGGCTTTCCAAAAGCCACCTCATTAATGTAACAAAAGACACCTTCATCTCCACACCTAGGAAATTCCGGGGGGGGGGGGGGGCCTGAGCCAGGAGTGGCGAGGCCCAGGGGTGCTCTGTAGTAACGAGGTGCTTCTGGGAAGCTGAGAATAACCGAGTGTCCTGACCAGGCCTCACAAACAGCCTCCCGGCCCGCGGAGCCGCACAGGGAGTGCAGGGAGCAGGGTCTAGACCAGCCCGCGTGCGCACGCCGAGTTCCCTGCAAGGACGGACGCAGAGCAAAAGGCGCCACCTTCTGCTTCCATAAAACCTACAATGCATGTTTAATAAAACCATCAACTGCCTTTCCCAGTAACTCTCTGATTGGCTGGTCCAAACAGCACAGGGTGCTGCCAGGGGTGAGCCGTCCAGGGGTGCTGCGGCGCTGACTCGCAGATGCCGCGACAGCGAGAGGCCCGCAGGCCCAGCAGCCCCAGGAGGGGGGGTGGGAGGCAGGGAGGTCTGACAGCCCCTTGGGACCCCATGAGCTCCCGGGCTGGTGACAGGAACCATCCAGAAGCCTTCCCCAGTCCGACACAGCGCTGTGCCGGGGGCTCAGACCAGCCCCTCAGGTAGGCCTGGCGCCTGCTTCCTCGCACCCTCTCCAGGTCTGTCACGTGACCATACAGCCTCAGGCCCACGGCAGGACTTTTCCCTGAACACCCCACCCACTGGCAGCTCGGCTCTCACTCTGCTTTATCCGCCTGCTCCCCACCAGACGGAAGTCAAGCACTAGCCTAGCCACACCCCGCCGGCTCTGTTCAGCCGATTCTCCCACAGCGCACTGACCCAGGCTGACTCATGGCCGTCCAGGCGACAGGCCTCAGCCACTCCTCTCCTCTCCAGGCCGAGACGAGCCGCTGCAGCGAGGCGGGTGTGGAGCTCGGCAGCTCCGCTCCTCGTGTGGCGGGTGGACCCCCCCCCCCCCCGCCTGCAGCCAGAGGCCCACTTGGGTTTCTGAGCTGAAAACACCAGCTAGCAGGCACCCTCCCAGCGCACTGAGCGGTGGGCGCTGCCGCCCGGGCCTGCGCGTGCCGTGCGTGAGCAGCGGGAGAATGGCCTCCGGCAGCGCCAGGCACCGCGTCCAGGCGAGCGTGGGAGGCGAGCGGCTCCCAGCACCTCAGACGCACGCGTGCGGCTGCTACAGAACGACCCCTGCCCCGCCCCTCGGACACAGAAACTCCCCGTGCCGTCCACCAGCGATGGAGGTAAGTGGGACGGGGACACGGTAAGGCCGCAAGCACAAGCATGACCCCTGACCTCCCCGAAGAGCAGCCCCTGCCGCGAAGCTGGACAGACCTGCATGAACATGAGCGCTGGATGCACCAGAACCCGGGGGTCGAAGCCGTGCCACAGGCGGAGCGGGCCACAGGCACTCACACACGTCCCCGGGTGAGCTCCCGGGACACAGGATCTGAGCGTGAAGAAAAGGGCTTAAAATAGGCTCCATCTCCTCCTATGGCAACAGAGGTGACCCAGTCACTGCACCCCACCCGGGAGTCAGTGATGCGGCCCTGGGTGCCCCTTGCACTCCTGGGCAGGCTCTGCTGGGGGGTGGCTCAGGTTCCTGCGGTCCTCGGACCACACAGACAGCGCGTGGGCCACACGTGTTAAACCTGAGAGCACAGCACTAGCCGTCCCACCGAGTCTCCAGGAAGGAACTGCTCCTACACACCCTCAGAGCAACACGTCCCGCCTGGGAGCCGCATGCACGGCCTGCGGGTGCACTTGAAGGGCCAGAACTGCGCCCTGTCCAAGCGTCGTCTCTGGCAGGCGCATCTCATCACAGCGCACAGCAAGGCATGCGGCGTGAGGGACACAGCTGGGAGGTGACCTGGAAGGCCATGCTAGCGAGGAAGTGGGGTTTTCCCCTGTAGGAACCCAGTGCCCCCACAACCATGCAGTAAACCCACAATCTTTTAAGCACGACTTTGAAACCCACAGGCTGCTGGCCAGGGCCGGGGTGAGCCTGTGTGTGGTGCGGGGACGGCAGGAAGGCACGGGACACCGCCTCCCAGACGTCCAGCAGCTGCCAGCAGCCCGAGTGCTGACCACACACCCAGCTCAGGGGATGAGTCAGGAGGGAGGGAGCCAGACCAACAGGCGGAAAGACAGAGAGGAGTGAAGTCAGCAGGGCAGAGCGAGTCAACTGACCCTGGAGGAAGTGCTGGGCCAGACTGAGGTCTAAGGTCCCACGGATCAGAGTCTATGGGCACCGCGCGCTGGGGGTCCACGCTGGCAGGGGCCACTCTGCCCCACTTGAGGGCCAGGAGCACCTCAGCCTCCAGGGCGGTTCACTTGGACCCCTCTACCCGCCTGGGGCTAATGCATGTGGGAGCACCTGTCCCCCGGTGGGCTGCCGGCCAGCCAGGCAGCCTGTCCACACCTCCTGTCTGCAGGACCTGCCGGGAGGGGGCTCCTCTCGTGGAGAAGCAGTGTCCTCAGGAAAGGGTCTCCCTGTGGTCGTTAAGGTGTGAGTTCACCACCGCGTGTTTCCTTTACACCTGAAATCTGGCCGCTCGTGGACGCCTCCCCACCTGCCCGTCTCACTACTCACATCCCCATCTCTTCTGTGTGAGGCCAGTGTCCCATCTGGACGAGGCATGTCCAGGTTTAAAGGAACAGTGTGTAAAAAGGCAGGGCTCTAGTGCAAAAGCCCGTTCCTAAAAAGCCGGCCCATCCTGAGCGGAGTAGCACCTGGAAGTATGACCAACCAGTTCCCACCAGCTCTTCCCTCCCCGAGCCCCGAGCCTCGCCAGAGGCTCACCAGGAAGACACATGCCAGAGACAGAGGCCTCTTTAGGAACTGCCAGCGAGTCTATCTTTCACAAAACCAACTGCCGGGGGAAAGGCTGCAAGTTCAAACATAACCCGGCCATTGTACACGGCCCCAGCGTATGGGGCGACAATGAGTCCCTTTCAGAGACCACGGGGCCCTGCACACACGGCCCCCGGCATTGCTGAGATACTTCGCAGGATAAATATTAGCTCCGGGCTTGCCCACGAGAGAAGTGAAAGCTGCCAGAGAAGCCGTTTTAAACGAGAAGGAGAAGAGCAGCTCCCTGACTGGCCCGGGGCCTTCCCGGCGCCCAGGGAGAGCGCAGTGGGGCCCCCGGAGCCACTGCAAGACAGACCTGGGGAGCAGAGGCAACGGAGGGCTCCAGGCGGCTGCTGGACAGAGAGGAGCAGGAGCAGCACAGCTCCAGTTCCATTTAAGCCTAATTCTTGAACGCCATTAAGCAGCCTGGGTGACCGAACGCAAGGACCCAGGGCCCTGCACTGGAGCTGCCCCCCCCGCCCCCCCCCCCCCCGCGGGTGGCGTGCACCAGAAGACAGCTATCACTCACCATGTCACCTGGGGGCTTTTCACATTCAATACGTGGCCTGAGCTTCCCCAGCAAGAGACCTGCTCAGTGAGACCCAGAGCA
The DNA here is from genome assembly GCA_004026665.1 of Murina feae. Lineage (NCBI taxonomy): Eukaryota > Metazoa > Chordata > Mammalia > Chiroptera > Vespertilionidae > Murina > Murina feae. The sequence goes on from PVJC01042344.1 coordinate 12,348, forward strand.
GCCTCCAGGGTCCCTGGGGGGAGGGGGAGGGGGCAGCCAGGGTCCACAGACCAGCCCAAGGACCTCACTCCTATGTCCCTGTCTTACCAACCCAGCACAGGCCCCTCATGAAACAGGGTGCCCCCCGAAACAGCTAGGCCCTCCCCCGAAACAAAGGAGTGCCCGGCACTCTCCCATTCCCTGCCATGCACCTGCAACCAGCTCAGCTCCCTGACCCGAGGGCAGAAGATGGTGCAGAGGACGAACGGCCAAGTCTGAACTGCAAACCCAGTCTCCACGACAGCCGTGGCCGCGCTCCCCTGCCCCGTCTGTACGGGGCAGCACCTAAGCCCTAAGGCCTGGGCGACGCAGGTGATGCTCACGGCGCCCCCGAGCCCTCCAACTGGAGCGGAAAGGCCATGCACATGCGGTAGACGTCCTGCCTCTGCTGGAGTCCCGCCCACCAGCAGGCCTTCCTCGCCAGGTTCTGTCACTCATTCCTCCCCCTGCTCCCAGCTCGGCAGCCGGAATGTCTCAACTTGGCCCGTTTCTCTAGGATCAACATCACACCCATCTCGGCCTTGACTTTGGGGCGGTTCTGGGGCCCCCAGGCCACAGGCAGCAAAGGACCTGCAGCCAGTCAGCTCCCATGACCCAAGTGCAGAGCTTGCGAGGTTTCCCCGCACGCACGGCCCCGCAGCCAAGCAGACAGCCCAGGGCTGTGCGGGTGCGTGAGCGCAGGTCAGACACGCGGTGTGGCGGGTGCCGGACCCGGAGGATGCGGTGGGTGGGGAGCAGCGGCCGCCCCATGTGCCACGCTGAGGCCGCTCGCGGGTTCTCAGCAGCGCAGATCCCGCTGTGCACTCGGCAGGTGCTGCCTGGAGCACGGCCCTCACGAGCTGACCGAGGCCTGGACGTCCTCGTGCTCCACGTCAGGACCTATGAGCGTCTCCCCCACGCGGTCAACCAGCCAGCAACGCCGGTGCCTGCAGCGTCCGAGCCGCAGCGGGCAGGTGTGCCGCATGGAGCCCAGGCCTGGCTCCCAGGCCGAGCGGGGGGCCGGCTCGGGTACCCCCACCTCGGGACGGAAAGCTGGCTGAAGCGGGGAGGACGTCTGGCATCTATAAAAATGTTCCTCCCAGGGGAGCCTCCCGAGACGGACGCCCAGTTCCCTCATTCTTTCCCTTATTTGCCGCTCTGAACACGAAGCCGCTCCTCCTGTCCTGAAACAGAATCCGGGTCAAAACCGTGCAGTGAACGGTGACCCCAAGAAAAAGGTCACCAGATCCAAAATATTTCTCATCTGGCCAGAGGCCCAAGTAACTCTAAACTGTTTATTTGCTTAGAGCGGAGCTCTGGGAGGGGACAGAAACCCAACCCGACACCCTCTGTCTGAGCCAGGAGAAGGGGGGGTGCTCTGGGTGTGCCCTCCCCACCCAGGACTCTCCGCCCCGAGCCGTGGGGGCCTCTGTGCACAGTGCAGGTCCCAGCGAGGCACCTCAGCCAGCACAGAACCAGAGGGGCCCCCCCGACCTCACACACCCACAGCCCAGTGAGCTGCTGCTGCACCACACAGCTCTCGGCCTGATGTCTCGGGGGCTGACAGTCAGCGCCCCCTCCCGTAGGTCACGTCCCCTCCCAGGCTTCCACTTACCACCCAGCTGGGGGCACTTCTTCCCCAGCTGCACCCGTCGCTCGACCTTCGCACCCACCCGTGTCCTGTGCAGAAGGGCCCCCTGGGGAGACAGGACCCTCCCAGCTGCCTAAGCAGATCCGCCACCTGAAGGTGTTTCCTGAGGTGCAGATGGACCCCGGAGGGAAGGCACGGGGCAGGCCAGAGGGCTGGGGGCAGACGCCGGTAGGGAGGAGAGCCGGGCGGAGGTCGGGAGGTCGGTGCGGACACTGACTCCCCCGGGCCGCGGCTCCTCGGGCCAGCGTGTCTGCAAACGTGAGGCCCGCGTGTTCCCCAGAGACCCCGAAGCCGCCCGAGAACGAGCTGAGTGGTGACTGCAGAACTCCGCAAGCCAGTCAAGGGGGGTGTCCCCGAGACAACTGCCCACCAGCCTAGAGGGGGCTGTCCTCCATTACAGCGGAGCTCTGGGGGGGGACAGAACCCACCCGACACCCGTCTGTCTGAGGCAGGGGCCTGGGGAAGGCCGCAGGCTGTGTGGGGAAGATGCCCAGTCACCCCCACGTCCCTGCTGCCCGAAAAGGACGAGCGCCGGCGGCCAGTCCTCGGGAGCAGCTGTGCGGGAGGGTCTGAGCGCCTCCCCCCCGCCCCCCCCCCCTGGGACGGGAGTGGAAGGGAGAGAGGAACCGTGGTGGCTGGGCCCAGGCGGACAGCAGTCTTCTCTGGGCCCCCGCTCCTGCCTCCGGGAAGCTTACAGCCTGAGGTGCACCCCCATCTGGTCTCTCGCCAGGAGGCCAGCACACACTCCTACAAACAGACCGCACCTGGACCGTCCAGCGGGTTCTCTCCTCAGACCACCTGTGGTCCCCCAGAACAGGCGCCCGGCAGAGTAAGCGACAGGTCAAAGCGTTTCCCATGGAGGCACCGCGACAGTGGCCGCAGACACCGCGCTGTCCTCCTGCGGGGAGTGTGCTGGGAGACCGCCCCCCCCCCCCCCCC
>PVJC01042345.1:0-14965 GCA_004026665.1 Murina feae
GCAGCCTGAAAACAGCCCTCAGCCCCTCACCTAGGCTGGCCACACCCCCATGGGGTGAGAGTCCCCACTAGGGGGCTTGGCCAGCCTACAAATAGCCCTCAGACCCTCACCCAGGTTGGCCAGGAATGCCAGCAGGTGGACATCCTCTGAGGGGTCCCAGACTGTGAGAGGGCACAGGCTGGGCTGACGGACCCCCTCCCCCCGAGTGCACAAAATTTTGTGCACCAGGCCCCTAGTTGATAAATAAAACCAATAAAAATTAACATCCTGTTTCACCCTTCAAATTCCAAAAACACCACAAACACACGCACACACACTCACCTTGTTCAACTACTCTATGCTTCAAACTCCATGTGTGTTTTACTACATAAATGAGAAAAACAAAGGGGGAACAACTATTTTGATGTCAAAAGACACTAACGACCATTCGCCTGCAAAAAGGAGGGATTTGAGAAATCTAGGAAAGCAGAGACCCATCCATGCCAGCTGGCATCTGAGACTAAGAAATCCATTCCCAAACTGCCAACCGAGGTCCCTCCCCAGTGGGTGTGCACTGTGTCCACTGCTCAGAGAAAGCACAGTCACTCCTCGGTGTGTGTCACACATAATCATAAGCCAGTGCTTAGCTTTCCCAGCAAGGGGTGCTGGTAAAACCATTAAAGCCAGAAGAATCTCTCCAAGACAACCTGCCAGGAAATGCCATGACTTCAGGGCATTGGACAGGGAGCCTGGGCTGACGGAGGCTGCCCTCACATCTCCCTGCAGGTGGGAAATGTCAGAAAGCGCAATTTTCCCTCCAGGCTGCTGCCCTTTGAGAAAAGGCTCTTGTCCCTGCAATTTTATCCAATGATACCTGATGATCCATAACAATTCTACAGAAACCGAAGGCGGTGGGAGAGAAGTAGTGCCTCAAAAAGAAGTGAGCTGTTCCTACAAGAGGAAATGTACACTGGACAAAAATAAATGAAGATGGGGAAAAAAAATACTAACAGAATGTCAGCACCCAAAGGACAGATCCTTAAATAAGAATCTAATCTAATAAAAGAGTAATATGCAAATTGTCCCTCACTCTGTTACACCTAAGCCACGCCCACCAGCCAATCAGAGCAAATGTATGCAAATTAACCCAGCCAAGATGGCGGCCAGTAGCCATGGAGCTAGAGCAAACAGGAGGCTTCCATTGCACCAGAGATGGAGGAAACTGCCTGCCTTATGCTGGCTATAGCCTCCGCTCAAGGCAACAAAGTTTCAATTATAGATGATAAATAAACCCCAGAAACCTGATTCCAGCCAGCCTCTCTGGGACGTTGAGTCAATGGGAGCTGTGGCCAGCCTGCAAACAGCCATCAGCCCCTCACCCAGGCTGGCCAGTCACCCCAGTGGGAACCCCACCCTGATCCAGGACACCCTTCAGGGCAAACCAGCCAGCCCCCACCCATGGACCAGGTCTCTATCCTATATAATCCTATATAATATAAGGGTAATATGCAAATTGACCCTAACAGCAGAACAACTGAGAATGACTGGTCACTATGAAACACACTGACCACCAGAGGGCAGATGCTCAATGCAGGAACTGCCCCTGGTGGTCAGGGCACTCCCATAGGGGAGCTCTGCTCAGCCACAAGCCAGAAGGCTGCTAGTACAGCGGTGGTTGTGGGAGCCTCTCCTGCCTCCTCAGCAGCACTAAGGATGTCCGACTGCAGCTTAGGCCTGTTCCCCACCGGCAAATAGACATCCCCTGAGCACTCCTGGGCTGCCAGAGGGATGTCTGACTGCCATCTTAGGCCCAATTGCCTGGGGAGTGGGCCTAAGCCAGCAGGTGGACATCCTTTGAGGGGGTCCCAGACTGCGAGAGAGCACAGGCCAGGCAGAGGGACCCCGCCCCCACCGAGTGCATAAATTTTTGTGCACCGGACCTCTAGTATAGGATAACCAGGAGGGTGGATAGAGGCTGGGAGGGGGGCGGCAATGGGAGATATCAGTAATACTATCAACAATAAAAAATGTATTTAAAAAAATATAGGATAGCGAGTGTGTGGAGAACAAAGGCAGCATCTTACTCATTTATCTCAATAGTGGAGGACAGATTGTCAGGAGTCCCTTAATGGAATGATAGTCATTGGCACGGACACCCATTTTTTTAAATATTGATCTGTACTTCTTAAATGCTATTAAAACAAGAGGAGCAAAACTTCATCTCCAGAACCATTTGTAAACATCATGTCACCTTTGGGAAGTGGAAACCAAAACTTCATATATTTTCAAGACCTTAAAATTCCACCTATTCTTCAGTAAGTACAGAGGAAGTGTCATGGTCTATCCAGGTATGAATTAAAAACAGAAAGGTTCTTTGTTTTCATAACCAGTCCTGTGGGCAGTGTGCTTGTCTAGTGCAAATATTAACGAGTTTATGTGAGGCAAGTGGAATCAATTCATTTTAGAGCCATCTCTTCTGAAAGACATTAAGCTTTTACTCCCTCTATATCCTTAGGGGGAACAATGCCTCTTTTCTTTTGCATGAACACATCCCAAAGCACAATCTTCAGCTAAAGCTGCAGATAATTACCAATAGTTGGTCAGAGCAATTCAGCTATTTCAGAATTCTGCATTATTTTGGTTGAAGCACACTTGTGTGGGAAAGTTTTTCTTGCAAAGAGAAACCACAAAACATAAGCTTCTAGTTACTGAGTGTAAAAAGCTGCTAGAAAAGATAACCAACTGCGTTGAAATACAACTGTTATTCCATGAAACACCAGAGGTCACGCCCATATAAACACTAGTGATGGAGCCTGCACTCTATACCCACAGGAGACATGGTTAAACCTTCATGCTCCTCCCTTTCCATCCCCACTGCCACAGCAGCACCAAGCCAAGTTCACGTCCTACACCTAGACCATCACTTCCCAGGAGGCCTCTCTGACCTCTCATCTTCCCCCAGACAATCCATGTACTCTCTCCCAGGAGCACTTTAATGACAACACTCTCAATAAGCTAACCAGCATCATTAAAGGGCCATGATGGAGATGAACAAAGGGGCAGGGTGGGACCGAGTGTCAGTAGGGTGAGCAAGGTGATCTTCTCATTTAAGCTGACTGAGCTGAGGCCTGGAGTCAGCAGGCCCCGCAGAGCCCAATGAGGTGAGGATGGCATGGGTCTGAATGGCGGCTCCAGAGGTCAGGGTGGAGAGGAGAGGGTGGATGTTGGAGTGGATTTCTTTATACTTCCTTTGGTAAACACGCAGTTTCCATACAAACTTCCCGCACAAGCTTATCTACTCTGCAACCCGTGAAAATGCTTAGCACACCCAGCACCGCCCACACCATTCTCTCCACCTTCTGCACCTGCGCCACCTTCAAGGTGTGAGGCCCACTCTCCTCCTGAAGAGCACCCGGCTGGAGGCACCTTTCCATGACTGAGTCCCAGTGGTCTTGTTCATGTCATTCATCTCCTCTGTACATCATGATGCCTCATTGCCTAGTTAGGAAGATGCATGTCTTCTCTTGGCAATGATAAACTCTTTGAGGACATGGTATTTTTCTTACATGGTATCTCCTCCACAAAATAGTAAGTGGATTAGTAAATGTTTTTCAAATCCATGAATAGATGAAGTTAACAGTTACTAAGGAGAAAAGAATGTAAAAAAATCAACAGTATGAATACATGTTGACTTTTGTAGACTTAGCTGACCATCTAAACAGTATCTATTGAATCAAGCATCTACTTTGTGATGAAAAGTGTAAGAGAAATTACCACAGGATATCACTTATTTGTGGGATCTAATGAACAACGAAATGACCAACAAGGTAAGACCCAAAGCATGGAGGCATGGAACAGATTGACACATCTCCATGTAGGGCTGGGGGTATGAGGAGCAATATACCAAAGAACTTATATGCATAGCCCGCGGGCACAGGCAATAGGGTGGTGAAGACCTGGGGGAGGGGGGTGGGAATGCAGACTGGTGCAGCCACTGTGGAGAACAGTATGGAGTTTCCTCAAAAAATTAAACATGGATTGCCCTTTTGACCCTGTGATCCCACTTCTGGGAATATATCCTAAGAAACCAGAGACACCAATCAGAAAGGACATATGCATCCCTATGTTCATAGCAGCACAATTTACCATAGCTAAAATTTGGAAACAGCCTAAGTGCCCATCAGCAGATGAATGGATTAGAAAACTGTGGTACATCTACACAATGGAATACTATGCTGCTGTAAAAAGGAAGGAGTTCTTAGCATTTGCAGGCGTATGGATGGAACTGGAGAGCATAATGCTAAGTGAAATAAGCCAGTCAATGAAAGAAAAATACCATATGTCCTCACTCATCTATGGATAATAATAACCATTATAAACTGGTGAACAAAAATGGATACAGAGGCAGAGCAGCATCAAACAGACTGCCAAATTACAGCAACAAGGACAGGGAGGGTTGGTGGGGGGGTAACAGATCAGCCAAGGGACTTTTATGCATGCATTTAAGCATAACCAATGGACACAGAACACTGGGGGTTAGGGGAGGCGGGGGAAAGGGAAGGGGAAAAAAGAGATATATGTACTAATCTTTGTAAAGCTTTATGTAATAATAAAAAAAAAGACCTGGGGGGTGGGAGGGCTGGGTGGAGAAGGGGAAATGAGGGGGATAGGAGACATCTATACATCTGTCAACAATAAGATAAAGTATAATAAAATGGCCCTTGCTACAGTCTAGAAAGAAAGAAAAATCAGCCTATAGGAAAGACACTGAAAACAAGCAATTGCCGTCAGTACTATAAGGTGTAAAATGCACAAGTCAGTAAGTGCTCACGACAGGGAGTGATCAGCAAGGGTTACAAAGTTTTCGGCAGGCCTACTGAGAAAAATGGAGCTGGGCTTTGGAAAAATATGAAAAGGCCCTGGAAATATGGCCTGAACTCTAGGCCAAAGAAAGAATCCAATTACAAAGTAAAGAAAGATAGGAATTAGCTTTCACTGACCTCACTCCGGTCCGAGCCACTATCATCTGTCCTCTGGATAGATAACTGCCTCCTTCCCGCTTCCACCCTTGATTTCTCACTGTCTATTCTCAACACAGAGACCAGAGTGATTCTCTTCCCATGCCAGTCGTATCATCTACTCTCACCCAAAACCCGCCAGAGGCCACCACTTCCCCCAGAGTAAAAGCCAAAAGCCTCACAATGGTCTACAAGGCCCACATGATCTGCCCCTGGTCCTCGCTGGCCTCATCTACCACTACGGTCACCCATGCTGATGCTACCCTGGCCCCAATGCTGCTCCTAGAAGGCACCAGCCACACCAACCACAGGGCCTTTGCACCTGTGAGTTCCTCTGCCGCAGAAGAGCTCACTTTGTTACCCCTTCACATTTTTACCGAATGCCACCCTCAGCAGGACCTTCCCCAGCCATCCGATGGAAAATTCCAATGGCCCCAACACTACCTGCCCATTTCCCTGCTTCACTTCTCCTCCACGGAACTTTTCATGCTCTAACACCCAGTGTCTCTCTAGTGTCTGGGGTCTCTTGCCAATTGAGTGTATGCTTCATGGAGAGTTGGAAATGACGGGCTGATGTTTGCTCTAGTTGGCAACTATACTGAGATGATTTTCTTGGCAGAGCACCTAGAACAATGTCAATTAAGTGACCAATTACTCTCTTTAACATCACAAGTGATTTGCCAGCACAGTAAGATTTCTACCTGAAGTCCTCCCATTGGTACAAGGCACTGGTTGTGGGCAGAAGCTGCAAACGCACTGGTTAAATTTCAAAGTTGGAGGTTACCACCGGGGGCTCGCCATGATTACAGAGGTCAGCAGAAGCCACAGTAGAACAGGAAAAGGGATAACGGGTGACATCAAACCCTAAGGAATAATCATGCTAGAGAGGGGAGTCCCATGCTAAGCACACCTGATGTTCATACAAATAGTTCTCAACGCCTACTATGTGCCAGGCACTGCTCCCCTTCCAGACTGTGACAGGAGAGACTCCATTCCTAAGGAACTGACAGTCTTAAGACTTAAAAAACGAAATTTTAAACACTAATGAAAAAGACACACAATTCCAGAGATTCCCAGTGGCATAGAGAATCAGCCAGAAGAAACCAAAAATTAACTGAACATCAACATGCAAAATGCGGGTTAAGGAAGAGGAAATCATCTCTCTTCAGGGTTTAAAGTCAATGTCTTAACTGCAGGTGCCGAGCAGCCTCCCGCCCCCACAGCAGAGCCCCAGTTCTTTCAGAAGCATGACCCCCCTTATCCATGCCACCGAGTTTAATCTCGATACAAGCATTAGGATAAACAGGTCTGAAAGCTTTCCCCGGAGGACTAGTTGCCTTTTCATGGCACTACAGTTTCCAAACGTTTTGACCAAGAAGAGGACCTTTTTTAGCTACAGAGTCATTATCCACCTCCACTCGATTAAGGAGCGGAAGAAGAAAGGAAAAAGGAAAGAGACAAACACAAAACAGTGAACTGAAGGCTTTCTAAGTTGGTCCCCATTCCACCATTTCTCTCACGCAACGACAGCTGACGCCTGCCAGTCCCAGCCCAGTGTGCCCGTCAGTCACTCTGAATCCCGACAGTCCAACAATAAACTGATGGCACACAGGAGCTGCATGAACTAACAAAGGATTCAGGAATTCAGAAAAGTCAATAAGGGGATTGTGCAAAACAACTTGCCATCGCATGCCAAACCACGGATTAACAAGGGTCTGGCAGGGTTCGAAGAGCTGACACCTGATGGACACGAAGGTTAAACACAGTTTGAATGTTACAGGATTAGAGGGGCCGTGGGAAGGGGCAGACCCCTCACTTCACCCCTGTGTAGTGTTTGTAATGTGATTGATTGTGGTGAGAAAGACAAACATCAGTGTGTGTTTTCATACCGTTTTCTTGAAAAAGTTAACACCCTCCCAACCCTCTAAAAATTTCAACACCTCACTTGTTCTGTTTCCTCTGAATAAGTAAGCCATATTTGTGATTAACCTCTACATTTTATTGTGAGATAAACTGATTCCCTTAATTCGAACTTTTGTCAAAAATCAAACCCTTTTCACCCTATTTCCTATGAAATTAGATCGACTGTAATAGGCCTGCTTTTCTGGCCTCTCCTGCCCCACCCTCGCCCCCACGTTACCTCTACAGCTACCCTGTGATGGAAATGCTCATTCTAGATCTCACTTCCAGACAAAGGCACCGAGCGGATGGGCGGCACAGCTGAGCCCACACTGGCGCCTTCCCCTTCGCGTTCCTGGCCCACCTCCTGGCGCTTTGCAGACCTAGGAAGTCATCACTTACTAACGAGTTATGAGCCACAGGTTGGCTATTATCAGTCAACCTTACGAGCCCATCGTGTTGCTGCGACAGGCTCCAAGGGCTCTGCCGGGGACAGAGCAGGCAGAACAGAGGCCGAAAGCGTGGCTTCCCGCTGGGAGCCCTTCCAGAGCGAGACCAGGCCAACATCGCGTCTCCTGTGCCTGTCTCTTCGCACCCACCCATCCTTATAGGATACTGACTACATATTTTAAAGGTCCCCTGAGTGAGCACTTGTGCTTAGAAACCCTGTGGGGCCCGGCCTGTGTAGCTCAGTGGTTGAGCATCGACCTAGGCAACACCGTTTGATTCCCAGTCAGGGCACATGCCCAGGTTTCAGGCTCAATCCCTAGTTGATGTTTCTCTCTCATCCATGTTTCTCTCTCTCTCTCTCTCTCTCTCTCTCTCTCTCTCTCTCTCTCTCTCTCTCTCTCTCTCATCCTCTCCCTCCTCTCTCTGACATCAATAAAAACATATTTTTAAAAAGAAAGAAGAAAAGCCCTGCCGTCGGCTGAGATGAGCAGTTCCCGTGTCAGTGCTGAGCCACATTCCATGACTTTGAGTTTGTGCTACAGGAAGACGGTGACGGCTTCTTATCCTACAAACGGGGAAGAGAGACTGGTGATGCCAGTCTGGGAACCCTGCCTGCAGCGGCAGTTCCCTCCCCCCGACAGCACAGGCGACGATGCTCCCCACTCTCTCGGACCCTAAGTCCTCACACAGAGCAGGCAGTGTCTCCTCCTCTCTCCATCCCTCGGAATAAACAAGAGCGCACGAATGGAAGGTTTGAGTAAGCCTGGTGGAATGATTGCTAGAGGATAGATCATTCTTACAAAATAGGGACAGACCTTCGTTAATTAGGTCACATGCCAATTAAAGTTATATGACTGCAAGTAAAATGGCCAATCTCTTTCTAAAGATGCTGAGAAATTTCATTTGTTTCCATGAGTCAAATGATATTCTCACTTATCAAATTTATAGAAATTGGATTCCTGCTCCCAAATTCAATACACTATAAGAAAAAGCATTTTAATCCATAGATTAAAATCTACTAAAGTAAATAAATCCATAAATTTTTTTATAAATAAAATTAAATATTTTTTTTCCTTAGCCTGCTACATTATTCAATTTAAAAAAGATGCCATGGCTTTAAATAATAGTTTCAAACAAACTAAATCAATATAGCTCATGATTGGAGGGAATCTCAAAATACTATGCACTTATCCATTACCCTGTTAATCTAATTATTTTCATATGTTTTTATTGATTTCAAATAGAGGAAAGGAGTGGGAGGAAGAGAGAGAAATATCAGGAAGGGAGCGGGGGAGAGAGAGAAATATCGATGAGAGAGAATCATTGATGGAGTGCCTCCTGCACGCCCCCTACTGGAGATCGAGCTCACTCCCAGGCATGTGACCTAACTTGGAATTAAAGGAAATCTAACAGGCAACCTCCTGGTGCATGGGACAATGCTCAACCAGCTGAGCCACACACGCTGGCAGTCTCTGACTGGGCTGAGGCTGAGGTTGGTCAGACAATGAATTACTCCTAAAGAAGACTTTGAAAGAACAGAACCCACTAAATTAGTTTTAAGTGCGTGTGCTCGACGCCTAAGTAAAAAATAAATCTCCCAATAGACCTCAATACCAGCCCAGTCTAAACCCAGAGCGGGTGTGCAATGGAGCACAAGCTTTGCGAGGGTTTCTACCAAAGATTTACGAAGGAAAGGACTCGCTCATTCGGACCTGCATATACGAGCATGAAACAAGTATTTTGACTGTTTGCCAAAGATTCCTGATTACTCATGGCACTTGTTGATGGTAAAGGCAGCTTTAAAGGATCACCTGCTTTAATTTTCAGTGGCAGTGTCTATTTAGTTACACAAACAGAGTTCTCTCTTTATATAAAGCAGGTTATGGAAAACATCATGTGTAAATCAGGGAGCTCGAGCCAGCGAGGGTGGGCGCTGCCTTCAGGGCACATCCAAAGCTCATTAGCGCCCCCTAATGACGGCACACCTCACCTCTGGGCAGCTCAGTGCATGGAATCTGGCACTCGGGAGCTTCATGAAGGGCTCCATGCAAAAGATGGCCTTGCATTCAGGAAGCGTGAATTACCAGCCGAATTTCACAAAAAAATGAGGAGTTAGGAGAATAAGAAAAATATACTTTTAGAGCTTTTTTCCAATTATAAAAATAACATATGCCCACTATAAAACTTCAAAAGAGATGAGAAAAGATAAGGAAGATAGTTATCAGCCATAATGCCACCTCCCAGAGATGCCAGCCCACAGCACTGCGGTCTATACACACATGCACAGCGACTCAGACATACAGGTAAGATGAGATCATGCCACACAGTACAGACAGTTTTGTAACCTGCTCTTTTTCACGTAAACGTAATGCAGGCATTCGTATTAATACACATAGCACCATATCATCCTTTTACACAGTCACGAGACTTCCCATTGACAATGTGCCGTCATGTAGCTACACATCTCCCTCAGCATGACCACTTAGATTTTTGCTATAAACCACCCTGTAAACACATCTCATATATTTATTATTACACTTGCTTGGTGACTTCCTTAGAAGTGGCATTGCTGAATCGTGAAGTGTTGAAGAGCTCCAAACGCTTAGAAAGGAGGTGCAAGGGACATTCCCGCACCTTCAGTGCGGGGGGGAGAGGGGGGCGGCTATTTCCTCCCAGACACCTTCACTGACACGGAATGTCCGTCTTGGAGGCAGTTGCGTGCATAAGAGGACGGGTCCTAGAACTAGCATCTAAGCTGGATGCAGCTCCCAGTTTAGTCCTGGACTTGCATCTAAGCTGCATCTAAGCTGGATGCAGCTCCCAGCTTAGTCCTTGCCATGGGAGTCACTCAACATTTCTGCAGATTTTTATAAAGCAGAGGCTACATCTTTATACCTACCTCAAAAGGTGATTGATTGATTGATTGATTTCAGAGAGAGGAAAGGAAAGATAAAAGCATCAATGATGAGAGAGACTCACTGATCAGCTATCTCCTGCATGCCCCCTACTGGGGATGGAACCTATAATCAGGTCCAACCAGGTGACTCCTGGTTCATGGGTTGACACTCAACCACTGAGCAACACTGGCTGGGCAAGGGTTATTTTTAATGAGTAAGTGAGTTTCTCGAGCACCTAATACACAGTAAGTATTCAATAAATATTTCCTCGTATTATATTAGATAGTGTCCATCTGAAAGGTAAAAACAAATCTCATTTTTAAGTTTCATTTATTTGATTCTTACTGGAATTAAATATAGGCCCTTTTATTTAATTTTTATAAGTATTTTCATTTCCTTGGCCTATTTTTTTTAAGTAGTCAATCATATCATTTACTAATGGTGATTTCTCTATCTTCCTGATTTATTTTGGGAAGACAGCTGTACTGGTTAGAATTTCTATAACAAATTTGAATAATATTAAAGGTCATAAATACCCTTATCTCATTCATAACCTTATAGTAACAAAAACATTTTTAAAGTGTTTGAAAATTCAGAATTATAAAATGTACAGACAATTTTTTCTAGACATTTTTCTTACGAAGCATTCTGGAAATATAAATTCTGTGTTGTTTCTAAATTTTGGCATTCTTTGGGAGGAGAAGTCTTCTTTGGTATTTTAAGTTAAAATAAATTTTACTAACTAAACTTGCATACACCAAAAAACATAGTAATATTTAACACTGGAAATATAAAGTATAGAATAAAAATTATTATATTACTCTAATTTGTAAATTAGCAAAAGACAATAATGTAGCTTGTCCACACCCCATACTCCCACATTCTGAAAAGGAGACTGAATTATTTCTAGATATAAAATCCTCCACATACAAATTAAGTCCCTACTTGCTAAGCCACAAAATGATCACAGAGCAGGTTAGCTTCTTTTCCTCGCGTTAAACAACAGAGAGGACACTGTGCTAAAACTCTAAACTAAATCACATATTCTGGAGGACTTCGAATCTTAACAACATGCATACATCTGTGTACTGATTGCCTAAGGTCTATAAACCTAGAGGCGAAGTTATAAATAATAACATGTTTACTAGGGACTGAAAATGTGCCAGATCTCATGCTATGAGCTGGTATAATACACATCATCTTCCATCACCGATTTGCCTACCCCAACAAGGAAAACATCGCCCCCGCTGGCTGCACAGTGCCTTTGCCCCCCAGTCTTCCAAGAGCACCCTAGAAACAGACTTCAGAGGGTCCTTTGGGAGTCATGGATGACCAACCGTCCCCTGAGGAGAGACAGGGAAATGTCAGGGCCCAGGCGCTGTAGACACTGTTGGAGCTTTGACTGGCAAGAGGTGGATTCCTAGAAATCACTACAATCAGCAAATTAAGAGTCATCCTATCCAGAGGGCAGACCAAGGGAGAATGACACTGAAGATGCCCAGACGGCCTTCCTACTCACCCTCCTGAGACACTCTCCCTGAGCAGGAGTGAGCATAGCTAAGAAACTCAGGATTTACTTCTCAAAGGAATGGAACGTAAAATGAGGCAAAATACACCAATTTAACAAAACTACCCGGTAGAGCAGTTATAGCACTTTCTAAAAAAACATGCTTCAAATGTAAACAACCTAGTTTTCTTTAATCTTTTTTCAAAAATATGTTTTTATTTATTTCAGAGAGGGAGAGAGAGGAAGAGAGAGAAACATCAATGATGATAGTCATTGATCGGCCACCTCCTACACACCCCCCTTTGGGGATCGAGCCCACAACCCAGGCATGTGCCCTTGACAGGGGATCAAACCATGACCTTTTGGTTCATAGGTCAATGCTCAACCACTGAGCCACACCGTCCAGGCTGTTCTTTCATAACACCTGTGCATAGGCTGTTCATTTGGACAGGTCCAAAGATTCCTAAATAATAAGTTTACTGGTCCATATGCATCTATTCCTGGTATTCCTATACCTTAAATGAGCTCCAAGCAGAGAAGAGATATCTAAATTAAGCCTGAGAAGTAGAAATCATCTGGGAAGCACCAACAGAACCTAATGAATAGATACGGTACAAAGTGGAGACATGAAGTTCTGAGTGTTGAGCTGCTGACATGTTAGGGAAGACACTAGAGACATCAGTCTCTACTCAGATCCCATAAAGCTCTGATCATGTCAAGTGCCAAGTGCTGACCACTGTTTCATTTCAACACCAGATTTAGAACTGAAAGACCCCTGAGAGAGAATCTGGTCCAATCCTCTCCTTTTTGACTGCCACCACTAACTGAGTCTCTGAGTGCCATGTGATTTCTGTCTCAAGGTCCTCCAGTTCAAATTAGCAGACCTGGAAGCGTGAGCCGCATTTCTCATCTCCATGCCTCACTACAGGGAATGGCACCTGTCAACGTTGCTTCCTGCGAGGTCATCTTGCAGAGTTGTTCAATATACCTGCATATGAAAGACTTTTCGAAAGACTTTCCTTTTTTTAATGTTTTTATTGGTTTCAGAGAGGAAGGAAAAGACAGAAACATCAATGATGACAGAGAATCACTGATAGGCTGGCTCCTGCATGCCCCCTACTGGGGATGGAGCCAGCAACCCGGGCACGTGCCCTGACTGGTAATCCAACTGTGACCTCCCGGTTCATGGGTTGACACTCAACCGCTGAGCCACGCTGGCTGGGCAAAAGACTTTCTTTTTTAAATGTCACACTGGTAAAGAATGTGTGAGTTCCTCAGATAGCTATCCATAGAATAATGCATTCCACAAACTGGGTCAGAGAATCCAGAAATAATATTAATCGATTATCCCATCCTACTTGCAGGATTGTCCAATTCCAGACTTCCATTAACTGTGACCTCACCTAAGTCATTAAACCACCCGGGTCCTAGGTCTCCTCATCTATAAAAATGAAAGAGTAGGACTATATAACTTTCAAAGCATCCCCAACTCTACCAACGTATAAATTTGTGATTCGCTTACATCAGAACAATCACGTCTCCTGCTTCTGTCTTCCTTTTCCACACAATGAACTTTTAAAAACGCTCTATAGCCCAGCCAGTGTGGGTCAGTTGGATGAGTGTGGTCCCATGCACCTAGAGGTCATAGCTCCATTCCCAGTCAGGGCACATGCGTGGGTTGTAGGCTTGAAACCCCAACAGGAG
The DNA here is from genome assembly GCA_004026665.1 of Murina feae. NCBI lineage: Eukaryota > Metazoa > Chordata > Mammalia > Chiroptera > Vespertilionidae > Murina > Murina feae. Next base: position 13,455 of record PVJC01042345.1, read on the forward strand.
GTGTGCAGGAGTCAACCAATCAATGATTCTCTCTCATCAATGTTTCTAACTCTCTCTCTTTCTTTCACTTCCGCTCTCTCTAAAAATCAATAAAAACATATTTTAAATAAATAAAAACCCACTATAATCACAAAACTGTTATTCCCCCCCCCCATTCCACCCCCTTGAATGTGACTTGGCACTGCCAGGTACTGACTGAAGACAACGATACAAGTCTGGCAAAAGCACCAGAGCGAAAACTATGGAACCAGCTGATGAAGATGGCAAGAACGTAAACACACTGACCTAATGACCACATGTCCAGATGATCAAGTACTAGGTGTTGGCTACGCATTTACTTTATGTCCGGGACCATGTTGGGCCGTGCAGAACATGTAGAAAAAGGAAAAGGACTCAGCTCATGCTCTCTAGAAACTTACAGTCCAGTGGGGAGACGTCAGAAACACAATAGCTCAGGACTACAAAAGTCAAATGTTAAATTCTGCACATACGTAATAGAGGAATTACTATTCATGAGCAGAGACAGGCAAAATAAATTAGCTGCCCAAAATGAATAGAATTAGGGAGAACAGACTTTTTCGCAGACTTTGGATTCTACTCAACCCACTGTACTTTTTTTTTTCAGGCAAATTCTATTAGATGATTCAAGACGACAATGACATTTCTGGCTCTGTTAATAGTGCTTTCCAGATGGCCAATTCCTGGTTCTGTTTTAATCAGATCTCAGCCAAATAGAATCTTAAACAATATAATCACTACTTCCCAGAAATGTAACCACAACAGGTTTCCTTTTCATTAACAGGTCTTCTTTAAGGCCATTTATTTATAAAGCTGTTTGGAATTTTTAGTAAATGAGGAACTTTTAATTTGAAGAAATCCCTAACCACCACCACCAAAAAAAAAAAAAAAAAAAAAGACACTGGAAAAAAATGAAATGATCTTTCGTCATTCTTAGCAGTATGAGTATTACTGGCCATAAATCAGGTCAAAACAGCTGTGCTTGCCCTGAGCGGTTTGGCTCAGTGGATAGAGTGTTGGCGGACTGAAGGGTCCCAGGTTCAACTCCAGTCAAGGGCATGTACCTTGGTTGAGAGCACTTCCCCAGTGGGGGGGGGGGGGGTGCAGGGGCAGCTGATGGATGTTTCTAACTATCCATCTCCCTTCCTCTCTGCAAAAATATCAATAAAATATATATATATTTTTTAAAGCCGTGTCTATCGCCTCAACCACATTAGAAATGTATAATGTACGGAGACCCAGTGGTGAGCAAATGGCAAGACCAGGAAATAAAAGGAAAAGTCTGCAGGGCGTGGCCTACTCAGATGAAACAGATGGTGAGGGCGCGAGAGAGAGAGAGAGAGAGAGAGAGAGAGAGAGAGAGAGAGAGAGAGAGAGAAAGATGCCTCCTGACTCCCACCAGCTGGGAAAGCAATGGCAGATTCTCCAGTTCCGAGTCCTGGCAGAAGGCTAACCTACAAGTTCTGTAGTCGCTATTGGCAATTAGGCATGGG
>PVJC01042346.1:0-14968 GCA_004026665.1 Murina feae
TCATTGATAACAACATGAAGACTATCAGAACAGATTGTCTACAACTAAAGATATAAAGAAAAAGCCACAATGAGACAGATAGGAAAGGAAAACTCAGTCTAGTCAGCAGGTGCGAGCTATGAGCAGCAGCTCCCGGCTCTGCTCACCTCCCCCTGCTCCTGAGGGGTGATCATGGCAGCAGCTGCTACTTGCACCCACTACTGGCACCAGCCCCAGTCACTCTGCACCATCAGTGGGTTGGAGCAGAGCCAGCGCAGTCAGTACATGGGAGCAGCAACAGTGGGTGCAGGGATGCTGGAAGACTGGACTGGGGGCCAGGCGGGGGTGGGGAGGATGGGCCAAGACCTGCCCCTGTGTCCACCTCAGCCTCATAGCCTACAATTGCTTTCAAGGTGCACGAATTTGTGCACTGGGCCCCTAGTGAGGATATAATATACAGCATAGGGAATATAGTCAATAATATTGTAATGCTTTTGTACACTGACAGATGGTTACTAGACTTACCATGGTGATCCCATCATAAGGTATATAAATATTGAATCACTATGTTACACATCTAAAACTAAAATAATATTATGTGTCAACTATCTAATATAATAAAAGAGAAACATGCAAATTGACCATTACCACCAGCCAATCAGAGCGGCTGTATGCAAATTAACCCGGCCAACAGCCATGGAGCTAGAGCAAACCAAAGGCTTCTGCTGCAACTGCCTGCCTAGGCTGGCTGAGCCTCTGCTCACGGCCACACCCACCAGCCAATCAGCGCAGCTGTATGCAAATTAACCCAGCCAAGATGGAGGCCAACAGCCATGGAGCTAGAGCAATCCAAAGGCTTCTGTTGCAACTGCCTGCCTAGGCTGGCTGAGCCTCTGCTCACAGCCACGCCCACCAGCCAATCAGAGCGGCTGTATGCAAATTAACCCAGCCAAGATGGAGGCTGGCAGGGCAGCTCTGCACTGGGAGCCTCCACGGCCGGCATAGCTGTGCCAGGTGTGTCAGCTCAGTGGGAGGGGGGGTCTGGCCTGGGGCCTCCTCGGGGCGTCCAGGAGCAGCTGTCCTGGGTCTGCTGCCTAGCTCCGCCCCCGGGAGCCTCCGAGGAGTATCCAGGAGCACCTGTCCCGGGTCCACTGCCTGGCTCCACCCCCTGGGGGCCTCCCCGGGGCATGCAGGAGCACGGGGCCTCTGTAGGGTGTGCAGGAGCAGCCGTCCTGGGTCTGCTGCCTGGCTCTGCCCTACGGGCCTCCGTGGGATGTCCAGGAACGCCTGTCCTGAGTCTGCTGCCTGGCTCTGCCCCGGGGGCCTCCTCGGGGGCATGCGGGAGCACCCGTCCAGGGTCCGCTACCTTCATCCGCCCCCCAGGGGCCTCCACAGGGCGTGCGGGAGCGTCTGCTGCACAGTGCGGAGAATCCGAAGCCAGTTCGCTGCCTGGCTCCACCCCAGGTGTGTTTGCCCAGCAGCAGGGCCCCACCGAGGGATTCTGCACCAGCGTCCACCCCTGGCTTGCCACCCAGCTCTGTGCCAGGTGTGTCGCCTCAGCGGTGGGGGCCCACCAGGTGTGTGCGGTCGTGGGCCCCCTGGTGGGAAACGTCCAGGCCTGCACTCACCAGCCCTCCCACCCCCCAGTGCACGAACCCTGAAGGGGCTGTGGGCAGCCTGAAAATGGCTCTCAGCCTCTCACCCAGGCTGGCCAGGCATGCCAGCAGGTGGACATCCCCCCCGAGGTGTCCCAGACTGCAAGAGGGCACAGGCCGGGCTGAGGGACCCCCACCCCCCGAGTGCACAAATTTTTGTGCACCGGGCCCCTAGTGAGAATATAAGGGGCAGTACCAAGAGAGAGTGGCTTTCTTTATCCCACGCCTAGAAGTCAGTTTCTCTACCTAGAAGTGAGTTTCTGAGGAGGACACATAAATAGAAACACCCAGATATGTTTAATATCATTTCTAAGGTAAATTGTTTTGTTTCTGTATTACTTTTCTAGGGCTGCTGTAACAAAGTACAACAAACTAGGTGACTCAAAACAACAGAAATTTATTCACACACGGTTCCGGAGGTTAGAAGTCTGAAATCAAGGGGCGGGTAGCACCGTGTTCTCTCCGAAGGCTCTCAGAAAACTGTTCTATGCCTTGCTCTTAGCTTCTAAGGTTGCCAGTAATTTTTGGAGTTTCTTGAGAAGGGTATGGCAATACTGTGTGGCAGTGAGTTTCCTCTGTAGGATTCTTCTGCTTCATTAACCACCTACTGTGAGTTGGGAAAAGTCAAATAAGGATAAAAATTTTAGATGTAGAATATAAAATAAGCTTATTCTGTCAAGTAATGACTTTTTTCAGTATTTTTCCACTTAAATTGTATTCTTTGTTTTTTAATATTTTTCTTTAGACTAGTACATTATTGTAGTCTACGAGTTTTCTCCCCATATTCTTTTCCATAAGGAAATAACAAAAATATATTTAAAGAACAGTATGAATTTAAGGGCCAATGAGATGACATTAAATTCTATGAGTATATATAATTTGAATATATATACTCGGAGTAGATGTTTTGCAATTTTTGATTCAAATTAGCAAACTTTTGTGCAAGGTGCTATGCTAGGCAGTACAACGCCATGCAGCCGTTTAGAGACCCCAGTGTAGTCATTATATCTCATAAGTACCAGACATTAGTGCTTAGCATTTTAAAAATATCTTTTTATTGATTTCAGAGAGGAATGGAGAGGGAGAGAGAGATAGAAACATCAATGATGAAAGAGAATCATTGATCAGCTGCCTCCTGCACGCCCCACACCAGGGCTTGAACCCGCAACCCGGGCATATGCTCTGTCTGGGACTCGAACCATGACCCTCTGGCCCATAGCTCGATGCTCAATAACTGAACCACGCTGACTGGGCATCATTTTTTGAGGAGACATAATTCAACTCACAGCAGTTCCCTATGAAATTGTGGGTTTAAGAGCTAATTTAGTTCACTTATGTGATTATTTTTATTATCATTTTTTCCTACTGATTATAGTATGTGGCAATATTGTGTGACAGTGAATTTCTTCTGTAGGATTCTCCTGCTTAACCATCTACTGTGAATTGGGAAAAGTCAAATAAAGACAAAAATTTTGATCGCTCTCTGACAGGCTGACAAATTACAGAATACATGTAAATTTCATCCAACCACCTTTTTCATTTTACTAAGGTGCATCAGCTTTAAATTATTTTTAAAAATTTTTAATTGTCTTAAATCAAAGAAAAAGAATATTTTATAATATGTGAAATGTGTATAAAATTCCAAACTAGGTATCCACATATATTGTTTTATCAGTACACAGTCACAAACATTTATGTAGTTTTTATGGATGCTTTTGTGCTCAGTGGCAGAGTTGAGTAAACACAATGGAGATTTCAGGCCCACAAAGGCTAAATTTTTTACTATCTATCTCTTTATAAAAAAAGCTTGCCAACTTCTGATCTATGGTGATGAGGGCAAAAAGGGGAGAAATATAAAGTGATGAATATAAATGAATGGATAGACCTTCAGAGAGTTCACCTTTAAAAGACTTTTGCAAAAATGAGAACAAAAATATGAGGGAAAGGCACAAAAAGAAGGAGGAGAAGGAGAAATATTTGGAGAAGTAGCAAGGATTATATAGAAATGATGTCAGTGAAGGTAAAAGCTCAGAAGATTCTGAGGCTTGTGAAAATTATTAATAACAAGAAAAATTACTTTTATTTGTAAGGAAACAAGAATTGTATATAAGGCTTCCATTTGTGATAAATGGCACAATGTTACTGAATAAAAGAAACCAATTTGAAATACTTAATTTTCTTTATTTCCTTTCATCTTTTCTGGGAGAATTTATCATCATTTGGAAAGAACAAAATAAATAGTAATAATAAAAAAGAAAATCAAGGTCAGAGGAAGACTGACCTCTCCCCCTGAAATGGCAAGTTAACCAACTGTAATTCAACAAAGAAATCCCTGCTCAACACAGACACATGCCTGAGAGACCTTCACATTGAAACATCTAAAGGTGGGCAACTGGGAATAAATGGGGAGACAAGAGGAGAAGAAAGCTCAGATGGAATGCAAATGGAGCCCTGAAGCCAGGAGCTCGAGGCCTAGCCAGGAGATGGAGGAAGATGACAGGAGAAGGCTCTTCCTTCAGCCAGGAGGAACAGTGAGCTGTGGGGGACAGGCCAGCCATGGAATGGCAAGCAAGTGAACAGTATCTGAGACAGCAAATGCCTGACAGAGTGAAGAGTTCTGCTGGGCAGCTTTCCACTGTCTGGCAGGATGGTGGGGTTTCAGACAAAAAAATGGAACCACAAAGACCTATAGCCATTTGGACTCCCAAAACTCGCTTCCCATTGCTCTTGGAGTTGGGTCCAGGAGCATTTTATCTGAAAACCAAGAGCTATTGCAGTAGAACCAGTTTCCCTAATGTAAAAAAATCTTGTGATTCAGTGCCATCTGCTGGAAAATAGGAAAGACTTTTCCATTAATATAGACAGATATAAGTGCCTAGGCAAAGAAGAACAGCAAATACCATGAATAACCATGGTTACAAGGATGATCAAAAAGAAAATGAAAAATTCTCAGAAAGTAAGCTGGAACACATGGACATATGTGATGTAAATGACAAAAAATTCAAGATTGCAGTTCTGAAAATACTCAATGGGAAACAAGAAAGTATAGACAGGCAATTCAATGCATTCAGAAAACAATGAACAAAATGAGTACTTTACTAAAAATTTGAAACTTTAAAAAAAAAAATACCAATCACAAATCCTGGAAATGAAGCAGACAATTAAAGAGACTAAGAGTGAACTGGCTCAGTGTGGCTCAGTGGCTGAGCCCCGACCTATAAACCAGAGGTCATGGTCCTATTCCTGGTGAGGACACATGCCCAGGTTGCGGGCTCAATCCCCAGTGTGGGTCATGCAGGAGGCAGCAGATCAATGATTTCTCTCTCTTCATTAATCCTTCTCTCTCTCTCTCTCTCTTTTCCTCTCTGAAATCAATAAAAAAATATTTTTTAAAAAGTGTAAACTACTAAGCATAGAAAACAGAATCAATGTGATGGAGGAAAGAATTAGTGATATTAAAGATAGGCATCTAGAAATGACCCAGAGAAGAGAAAAGAGAGACCTAAGCATAAAGAAAAATGAAAACGCTCTACAATGACTATATGACTCCATCAGAAAAAGCAATATTAGAATTATAGGCATTCTGGAGGAGGAGGAGAGGGAGCATGGAATGGAGAGTATATTCAAGCAAATAGTGTATCAGAACTTCCCAAATCTATGGAAAGAACTAGATTCTTGAATCCAAAAGAAGAATACCTAGCTACCTCAATCAAAAGAGGCTCTCTCCAAGGCACTTGTTATGAAAGCTTTCAAAAATTAATGACAAAGAAAAATTCTCAAAACAGCCAGGAAAAAGAAGGAAGAGACCTACAAAGGAAAACCCACCAGAATTTCATCGAGCTTCTCAGCAAAACTCTACAAGACAGAGAGAGTGGAACCAAATTTCACACATCTTAAAGAAGGAAATTACCAGCCACGAATAATGTATCCAGCAAAATATCTTTAAATATGAAGGGGAAATAAAGATATTCCCAGAAATGCAAAAGCTTAGGGATTTTATCACCAGAAAACCTCCATTGCAAGACCTACTCAAGGGAGTTACTCTACCTGAAACAAAGAACATAAGGTCACAACACTACGAGTAAGATCATCAAAAAACATACAGCATAAACAGGGATAACTTGTGACAACAAAAACATGGGAGGGGAGGGAATAAAGGTCTGAACTGGCAAAGAAGGATGAAGATCAGATGCACCCAAAAACTATGCTATATGTAACTTCAGTTTTATAAATCTAATGGTAACCACACATAAAAATCCCCAAACCAGAACACACAGCTTAAAAAAAGAGGAAACAGAGGAAAGAAATATGGAATATTACCACACAAAAACAATAGACAGAAACACAAAGGAAGAGAACCAATGAAGACACAAGGCTACCAGAAAATAAAAGATAAAGTGGCTATTAGAAATCCTCATACATCGAGGGTGGAAGGGCAAGGGGAAAAAATGGAGACCTACCTATCACTTGTAACATTTTAAGCAAAATAAAAATAAATAAATAAATAAATAAATAAATAAATAAATAAATATAAAGATATCCATTAGTTCCAAAAAAAAAAAAGAAATCCTCATACATCAATAATTATCCTAAATGTAAATGGTCTCATACATAAATAATTATTCTAAATGTAAATGGTTTAAATGCACCAATAAAGTGGCACAGAGTAGCAGAGTAGTTAAAAAAACAAAACCCAACCATATGCAGCCTATATAAGACACATCAAAGCTGCAAAGACGAAGGTAGATTCAAAGTAAAAGGGTAAAAAATGACTCTCCAAGCAAGCAACATCCATAGAAAAGCAGGTATAGCCATACTTATATCTGACAAAATAGATTTCAAGATAACAAAGATAACAAGAGATAAGGATGGAAACTTTAAAATAATAAAGGGGACAGTATATCAAGAAAACATAATACTTCTTAATATAAATGCACCCAACCAGGGAACACCAAAATGTATAAAACAACTACTCACACAACTAAAGGGTGAAACAGATCAAAACACAATCATAGTTGGGGACCTTAATACTCCATAGACAGCTCTAGACAGATCAATCAAACAGAAAAAGAATAAATAATTGGCCTTAAATGAAACACTAAACCAAATGGACATAACTGACATTTACAGAACCTTTCATCCCAGAATATCTCTGGTGCACATGGAACATTCTTAAGCATAGACCATATATTAGGTCACAAAACTAGCATCAACAAATTCAAAAAGATTGAAATTATACTAAGCATATTCTCTGGCCACAATGCCTTGAAATTAGAAATAAACTGCAAAAATGAAGTAAAGAAATTCACAAATACATGGAGATTAAACAACATACCATTAAAAATTGTTCGAAGAAGAAATAAAAGAGGAGATCAAAAGATATATAGAGACAAATGAGAATGACAATACGACATATCAAAACTTCTAGGATGTAGAGAAAGCAGTAATAAGAGGGAAGTTTATATCATTACAAGCCTATCTCAAGAAATAAGAGAAATCCCAAGTAAAAAACCTAAACTTACATCTTAAAAAACTAGGGAAAAAAAGAACAAAAGCAACCCAGAGTCAGCAGAAGAAAGAAAATAATAAAAAATTGGAGCAGAATTAAATGAAAGAGAAAACAGAAAGACTACACAAAAAAAATTATTAAAACAAAGAGCTGGTTCTTTGAAAAGATTAATAAAATTGACAACCCCTTGGCTAGATGCACTAAAAAAAAAAAAAAAAAAAAAAAAAAAAAAAAAAAAAAAAAAAAAAAAAAAAAAAAAAAAAAAAAAAAAAAAAAAAAAAAAAAAAAAAAAAAAAAAAAAAAAAAAAAAAAAAAAAAAAAAAAAAAAAAAAAAAAAAAAAAAAAAAAAAAAAAAAAAAAAAAAAAAAAAAAAAAAAAAAAAAAAAAAAAAAAAAAAAGGGAAAAGACCCATATAAACAAAATCAGAAATGAGAGAGAAGTCACCACAGACATCTAGATATACAAAGAATCCTATTAGAATATTATGAAAGACTATATGCCACTAAAGTCAATAACCTAGGAAGAAGTGGATAAGTTCCTAGAAATATATAACTAACTCATGAAGAATTGGAAAATTTAAATAGACTGATCAGTAGTGAGAAAATTAAAACGACCATCAAAAACTTCTCAAAAAACAAAAGTCCAGGACCAGATGGCTTCACCAATGAATTCTACCAAATGTTCAAAGAAGATTTTAAACCTATCCTTCTCATACTCTTCCGAAAAGGAGAGGCAATACTTCTTAACACATTCTATGAGGCCAATACAACCCTGATACCAAAACGCGGCAAAGATAGCACACACAAAGAAAAATACAGAGCAATATCTCTGATGAATACAAAAATCCTAAACAAAATACTAGCAAATCAAATACAACAGTATATCCAAAAAATAATGCATCATGATCAAGTGGGGTTCATTCCAGGAACACAAGAATGATTCAACATATGCAAATGAATCAACATAATACACCACATTAACAAAAGAAAGAATAAAAATCAGATGATCTTATCAATGGATGCAGAAAAAGCAGTTGTTAAGCTATACAATCCATTTATGATTAAAACACTCAATAAAATAGGAGTAGAGGGAAAGTGTCTCAACATAATAAAGGCTATATATGATAAACTCTCCAAGAATCATATTTAATGTTGAAAAACTGAAGGCTTTTCCTCTAAGATCAAATTCCACTCTCACCACTCTTATTTAACATAGTCCTGGAAATCCTAGCCAGAGCAATAAGGAAAGAGAAAGAAATAAAAGGCATCCAAATAAGGAAGGAAGAAGTAAAACATCATTTTTTGCAGATGGTATGATTCTGCAAATAGAAAACCCTAAAGACTCCACCAAAAAAAAATATTACAAACAATAAGCAAATAGTCAAATTGCAGGATACAAAATCAATGTGCAAAAAAATCCATTGCTTTCCTGTATATTAACAACAACACTTCAGAAAAAGAAATGAAAATAAACAATTCCTTTTGCAATTGCAAACAAAAGAATAAAATACCTAGGAATAAACTTAACAAAGGACATGAAAGACCTATATACTGAAAATTACAAAACATTATTAAAAGAGATTGAAAAAGACACAACAAAATGGAAAAATACCCCCTGTTCATGGATTGGAAGAGTCAACATAGTTAAAATGGCTATATTACCCAAAGCAATATACAGATTTAATGTAATACCCATCAAAAGCCCAATGTCATTTTTAAAAGAAATAGAATAAAAATCATCACATTTCTATGAAACTACAAAAGAACCTGAATAGCCAAAGCAATCTTGAGAATAAAGAATGAAGTTGGAAGTATCATGCTATCTGACTTCAAATCATACTACAGAGCTATGATAATCAAAACAACATGGTATTGGCAGAGAAACAGACACACAGATCAATGGAAAAGAATAGAGAGCCCAGCTACAAAACCACATGTATATGGAGAGGTAATTTTCAACAAAGGAGCCAGAAATACACAATGAATTAAAGAAGTCTAGTCTCGTCAATAAACAATGCTGGGAAAACTGTACAGCCACATGCAAATGAATGAAGCTGTATTACAGTTTGTCTTCATGTACGAAATTAATTCAAAATGGATCAAAGACCTAAAAATAAGACCCGAAATAATAATTTATATAGAATAAAATATAGGTACCAAACTTATGGACCTTGGTTTAAAAAAAGAAAAAGAAAACCAACAGAGTAAAATAGTAAAGAAAAATCTATCTGCCCTAGTTCATTTCCAGTCCTGGAGGGATATCTCAAGATATCAAAAAGATACCATCAGCCCTAGCCAATTTGGTTCAGGGGGTAGAGTGCCAGCCTGAAGACTGCAGAGTCCCAGGTTCAATTCCGGTCAAGGGCACATGCCTGGGTTTCAGGCTCGATCTCCAGTGGGGAGCGTGTGGGAGGCAGCCGATCAATGAATCTCTCTCATCATTGATGTTTCTATCTCTCTCCCTCTCCCTTCCTCTCTGAAATCAATAAAAATATATTTTAAAAAAAGATACCATCATCTCAATGTATTAAAAAACTACTGACTATTACTAAGTGGCTATTGATAATCTTAAGAAATTTGGAGAGAAGTGAAAAGGTGCTTAAATATAGAGTTAGTAAAATAAAGCCTCAAATGTATAAAGATGCAGTAAACTATGCAAACCATGGGGTTGAGAGTTTGCTATGATTCTAGAATAAATTAAGTCTAGTAGGCCTCTAGAATAAATTGTTAAGTCTTTAAGAACTGAGAAAGGAAACTTGTGATCAGGTTTACTAAAAATTCATGCCAGATAAGCCTTATAATATTTTTGATAGGATTATAACATATACTTGATTTTGCAAACTCCTTTGACAGGTTCTCTCATAATATCCTTTGTAGAAGATTTATAAGAAATGATGTTTGCAGATTAAGAAGTATAATTAGTGCAGTTATATGGATTTGTAAGTAGAGTACTTGATTAATGATATTCTCCAAAGGACTGATTAATGAATTAAAGCCAAGTCATGAAGAATTCTCCAGGGTATTCTCTCTCTCTCTCTCTCTCTCTCTCTCTCTCTCTCTCTCTCTCTCTCTCTTAAATGATTTGCTTAAGGATATTGCTGGCATATGCCCAAATTTGCAGGAACTTAGTAACAATAAGAGGTAGCTATCATGTCTCATGATAAAATCAACATTCAAAAATATCTTCAGAAACTGAAGCAAAATTCTACAATTAGATTACAAACAAAACAAAGCAAAACATGACCAACAAAATAAAGTGTGGGTCTCAGTTTCTCAATGCTAGTTGCACAGTAGAATTACCTGGGGAAATTTTTATTTAATTGGTCTGGGTGCAGCCTGAGCATCAATATTTTTCAGAAGCATCTCAGTGGATTCTAAGCTCAGCTGGAGTACACTAACAGTGAATTTACAGGAGCGAGTGGTAAGTGGGATAACCAGGTCAAGTGCATGTACAGAAGTGTTTAGAAGATTTTGAGGGCCAAAAGATCAATGAAGCAACAGTGAGATCTGGCAACTGCAAAAGCTGAAATGGTCTTAAATTGTATATATCAAATAGATAATTAGGAATAATAGGTAATTAAAAGTAACCCCCATTTGTCAGGCAATTACTCTTGCACCAGGCACAGTAAGAAAGGATTTCTCATGCGTGATATAGTTTAATCCTCACATCATCTCTATGAGGCAGATATTATTATCCTCAAATTGTAGTGGAGAACACTGAGGCTTAGTGAGGTTAACTAATTTGCCTAAATCACTCAGTGTGGCTAGAGTTTATGGATTTACTATATTAATAATGAAGAGGGCCAAGAGAAATCAATTGTACTGGGAATTATTAGAAAGGAAAAAATCTAAGTGAAATTTTATGAAGAATTGGTGTTGAAGTGAATTTAGATAATGAAGAAAATGCAAAATTTAAATATTTTCCCAAGATTTCTACTCTAGGAGACTGGAATATTTGTAGGGCCTATGAAAAACAAATGTAATAGGGAAGATAGTTTTTTGGAGAAACATAATTTTGCTTTTTAATAATAGTAGGTAATATTTATAAAGTACTTACCTTGTACTAAGCATTTTATATTCATTTCATTTAAGTCTCATATAATCCTAAGGATCATTATATTAATCTCCTTTTAGAGAAGTTGCCCAAGAATACAAAATAAGTGGTATAGTGAGGATTCGAACTCAGCTCTCTGTGAGTTAGAGCCTGCACTCTGAAACATCTGGCTATACAGTCTCACATGTTGAGTTTACAGTGACTGTGCAATATCTAAGCAGAAACATGCCAGCCCCGTGGGAAATATGGGGGAACAGCACAGGCAACATGACTGTGTTATGTGTTCAAGTAATTAAGAGTTTATAACTATGCCTACCAAGTAATTTTAAATGGAACATTAGCACATAAACATGTTTATGTGTCTAAAATTGTTTTTGTAGATATCTATGAAAAATATATGTACCCTCTTTTTAGTTAATATCTCTTGCTTTCCAGTAGTGACAATTCTGAGTTATTCTTTTTATATCTTAGATCAAGCACTCTCTTTTGGGGAAAATCCATGAAAGAAAACGAAAATTTACTTTGACTCCTATTCAAAGTTTGTTTTTAGCTAACTTGGCTTCTTTTTTTTAACAGAGAGGAAAGGAGACGGATAGAGAGTTAGAAACATCGATGAGAGAGACACATCAATCAGCTGCCTCCTGCTCAGTTGCTTAAGGATAGCCTCCTACTGGGGATGTGCCCGCAACCAAGGTACATGCCCTTGGCTGGAATCGAACCTGGAACATTTCAGTCCGCAGGCCGACGCTCTGTCCACTGAGCCAAACCGGTCAGGGCTTGGCTTCTATTTTTATCATTATTTTGGCATCTTTATTGAAGCATAATTAACATCTGATAACCAGCACACGTTTAAAGTGTGCACACTTGTGAATTGTGCACTTCTATATACCCATGAAGCCATTATCACAATTAAAATAACACATTTTCATCCATTTCAAAACTGTTCTGCCGCTGATCATAATCTGTCCTTCTTTCCATCCTCATCTCTCTGCAACCACTGGTCTGCTCTTGTCCCTGCAGATTAGTTGGCAATTTCTAAACTTATATGTAAATAGACTCACCGATTGTGTACTCTTTTACTCTGATTTCTTTCATTTATATGATAATTTTGAGCATCATTCATGCTGGGGTGTGTATCAGTGGTTCTCTCCTCTTTATTCTAAGGAGTATGCCCTTGTGGATTCATCACAGTTTGTTTATCTGTTCACCTATTGGTGGACTTTTGGATTGCTTCAGTTTGGCACTACTACAAATAAATCTGATATGAACAGTTGTGCTCTTTGTCTTTGTATAGACATATGCTTTCATTTCTTTGGGGTAGATACATAGAAATGGAATGGCTGAGATATATGGTAGGTGGATGTTTAGCTTTATAGGGCAATTTTCCACCAACAATGTAGGAGAGTTTCAGTTGTTCCACATCCTCACTGATACTTTCTATTGTCAGCCTGTTTTATTTTAATTCTACTAATAAGTGTTGTCTCTTGTCACTTAAAAAAAAACACACAATATGTTTTTATTGATTTCAGAGAGAGAAAGAGAGAGGGAGAGAGAAGCATGGATTGGTTGCCTCCTCTGTGCCTCCCTACAGAGATTGAGCCCACAAGCTGGGCATTCACAGTCACGTGAATTGAACCTTCGACCTCTTGGTGCATGGGAGGTTACTCAACCAACTGAGCCACACAGGCCTGGCTCATGGTAGCTTTAATTTCTCTTTCCCAAATACTAATGATATTGAACACCTTTTCATGAGTTTATGTATCATCCTGTAGCTTCTTTAGTGAAATGTTTGGTCAAATCTTTTGCCTATTTTAAAATAAGAATCTGTCTTATTATTATTGCGTTCTATGGAGTTCTGAATACAAGTCCTTTGTCAAATACACGTTCAGCAAATATTTTCTACTGCTTTAAGCCTTTGTTGTACTGTTAAAAGCAATAGTTTGCTATCAGTAACCATTATTTGCTAAGTCAATTCTAGATTGTGATATATCTTAATTGCTAATAAACACATTGATTATAATAAAGCTCTCACACTTGTTAGAAATTAATGCAAAATATTTCTTGTATTCACCATAAAATACAAGGAGAGTTTACCTAAATTTTTTTACTTAGGTTATATAGAAATGTTTGTATTTTCCAAAGTTATATAAATACAGTAAAAATATATATTTCATTTAATGAGCAATTTTTTTCTAAAATGTTTTTAGCATTTCACTTATTAGTATAAGTAATAATGATGGACTGATTTCATTGTATTAATATCCATTGTTGAAAAATCTCAGCATCATTTCATTATTTTCACTAAAATTACTATCTTCCCCACTTTGTTTTACTGTAATTTTTAAAAAATATCCTTGAGCCCTAGCTGGTTTGGCTCAGTAGATAGAGCATTAACCTGCAGACAGAAGGGTCCAGGGTTCGATTCCTGTCAAGGGCACATGCCCAGGTTGCAGGCTCAATTGCCAATAGGGGACATGAAGGAGGCAGCCGATCAATGATTCTCTTTCATCTTCATTAAATGTATTTCTAACTCTAAAAGAATGATCCGCCTTAACCGGTTTGGCTCAGTGGATAGAGCATCGGCCTGTGGACTGAAAGGTCCCAGGTTTGATTCTGGTCAAGGGCATGTACCTTGGTTGCAGGCACATCCCCAGTGGGAGGTGTGCAGGATGCAGCTGATTGATGTTTCTCTCTCATCGATGTTTCTAGCTCTCTATCCCTCTTCCTTCCTCTCTGTAAAAAAATCAATAAAATATATTTAAAAAATAAAAGAATGACCCCTTCATAGAATTGCAATAAAGTTTTAGAGTGCCACTAAAAATTAATAAAGAGCGCCTAGCAGTTGTTTAAAAGAGAGTAGATCACAGGAAAAACTCTAGCTGTTGGGTTGTTTCCAACCAATTGAAAATAAATCTTCTTAAGATTAGTCATATAGTATTTATTTCCTTTTGCATCTAAGTTAAATTCAGTATTGACAAATGATCTGTAACAGGAAGCATTTTATGTATTTATATTTGCATGCAAAGCTATCTACACTGAAAAACAAATCAGAATTGCCCTTTCCCTTCTCTATTAACATATCAGCTTTGACATTCAACAAAGAATTGTATTTCAGAAATTAATGACTGGTTGAATAAATATAGCTATATTTTCTTTATTTCCTTTAACTCAATTTACAACAAATGTATGAATTAAGCTTGCTGGAAACTGATTATTTTTATGCTGGAAACTGATTGTTTTTAACCTACTTTGGTTGCTCTGAAAGGTCAGAGCTATGCACCCATTGTTTAAGTTGAAACATTGTGAATTACAGCAAATCTCCACCTGTTAATTACATGTAAAATTCTTCCTTGGAATTTCCTGCCTAAGGATATTGTTGTTTTCTCAGAGACTCAATAAAAGGCTGGTGAGACTCAGGCATCAGTGGGCAATCTACCCTGGTAGAGGAAAGATGCCACGCCTGGTCCCCCAGTTTCCGTATTGATTCTCTTCCAGTCTCTCTCTCTCTTCATTTTGTGTGCGGCCTCCTTCAGAACTCGAACCCTGAATAGGAATGCTGAACCACGCTGGACGTGTAAGGGGCTTCAATAAAGCTCAGTCCACATTTACTTGGCAGAAGGCTGCTTTAAAATAAATGTCAAATAAACTCATTTTCTATCAAGACTTTCCTTCTTGCCATCAACCCATTGAGAATTCAGTTCAGAAAAAAATAAAAATAATCAATAGAGCAATGATATCCAAATCATGATTCATGTATTCTGATCCCCTGAAA